>APFE031404644.1:83215-143039 GCA_000404065.3 Pinus taeda | reverse complement strand
CCCCCCTTAGTCCGAAGGGGTATGTATGAGGCCAAGAAGAGAGTTGTAATACAAAATATGCAAAAATTCATTGTAGCAGTGGGTTGAATGTGCTATTTGAAATGTTGGCATAAGGTGGTGGTTTAAGGATGACCACCAACACTTGAATGCTTAATGCAATTCCTGGAACTCTTCCAAAACTAGCAAGAAGCTGAAGTCTTCTACTAGAGGAAGTGTCTTTAATTCTTTGAAGAGGGAGAGGCTCAACTTGAAAAGTGAGGTCTCAAACCCACATATATGGTTTAAGGTTGACCACCAACCAATGGCATGCTCAAGGGAATATTTGTCTCTGGCTACAACACTGAATATGGTATGGCAGGTTGTGGCTCAGGCTCACTTGATGTGGCTTTGAAACTTGTATATGACCATCACTTCCCCCTCTATCATATACAAGATGAGACGATGAAGAGATCTCAAATGCAAGACTTTTCAATATTCAAGAACAAATCCTGTTATATGAGTGAAATATTTTCTTTCCTATTGAGGTCCATTGCCAAGAAGAGATGCATCCAAGATGAATCTTTGATCTTGTAAGAGGCTTGTTTTCGAAGCATCTGTGTGAAGAATGAGTACGCTAACCACAATTCTTGCACAGTTGAAGATAAATCAGTGATATTTCATATGGAAAACTCAATCACAATGTTGGCATTTAACAATATGTTGCGGAAGAGGACTAGAATCTGAAATGATTGAAGGTGAGCTGTCATGAAGAAACCCAACACTTTGAAATTGAATGGGCTTTGTGTAATCTAGAATATGAAATGACACATCCTTTTCATATCCAAGACTGGTTTTGTGCTTGTTGTTGACAAGGTCTTCCCAAGGTCTGATGAATGGCTCGGGAAGTGCAGGCTGAATTTATGCTTCTGCATGCAAATTTTCTCTTGAACTAGGCACTGAATGTGAATCAACCTCAACTTTATATTGTTGGTGTTAATGGGAGGTTGTCTCAATGTTCTTAATGAAAACAGTTTCAGAATGATGACTCCACTGTTGTAATTCTTCTTGCTAAAGTTGAGATTCAAGTTGCAAAAATAAAAATTTTTCTTATATGTTTTGGAAATAGGTTTGAATGTCTATGAGAATGGATTTGTCAATCATAACTGTATTGTCCACAGTAAAATGTATTAGAGTATTCAGTAATTCTAATACATTAGCAATTTGATCCATTTCACAATAATATCACTACAAAAAAGATGATTGGCACACAACTTTGTCTTCAAAAAAATTCTTCAAATACGGATGGAGGCTCTCAACATACCTCCATACACCATGCAATTCCATACCATATGACATATGTCCGTCAAAAAAGTGTGAATCCCACATAGCATATTACATATTACTTTCATGTCATACCATACATACATATGGCATGTCCATGACATATAGCACATGGAATTCACATTATATGCCATATAAAAGGGTCAACGTGCTAGTGGTTTATGGTCTTCAAAACACTCCCAATATACATATGAATAACCAAGTTCATATGTCATGTCCTATATCAAAATATATAAGGTTCACCAAAATAGCACTATTCACTAACCATATATGTAACAACCATTCACTTAGACAACTTTTCAATGCACAACACCATAAACCATTCAACACTATATCATACCAAAACATTCAACATACCTAGGCCAAAAAGTAACTCGCATGTATGGCTGAGTTGCATTTTTTAGAGGTGGGACATACCTTTAATGTCCTATCACGAATTTTTTAACACACCTTCTTCACCATTACATAGTCATTAAATCACAACATATATCTGCAACATATATCCAACAGGGTTTGGCTCCATTTGATATCGCCATTCTCAAGAGTCTTCAAATAACATCGTTCCAAAACCGTTTTTAAGATAACTCAACACACTCAAAAGAAGCATACCAAAATGACCAATGCATATGATGTTAGATTTACTTTGTGGGTTTTCCTAATTACTTTAAACCCTAACCAAGATCTACTCCTTTGTAAGAAATTGAAAATAATGCACAGCGGAACTTATTGAAAATAATGCACAACGGAACTTACTTTCCATCTTCTAAAGCTCCTGGTCTTGACTTGAGTTGTTGGCTCTTGAATCCTTCCAAGAGCTTGCAATCCTTTTCTCTGACAATCCTTGATAGAGTATCAAGTCTTTAATGGAGCAGACTGTTTTCTGAGTTGATTGCAAGCCTTGGAGACTCAGCCCTTTTATAGCAGTCCCAATCCTATGGCAGCCGAAATTTGGCTGTCAATTGACAGCTAAATTTCAGCCCCAATCTTAGGGCAGTCGAAATTTGGCTGTCAATTGACAACTAAATTTCAGCCCCAATCCTAGGGCAGCCGATATTTGGCTGTTCATAATTTATTACTGCTATTATTTCAATCAATTATAATCGGTCCATTAACAATTATAATTGATTAACATTATTCTATATGTATTTGTATCCAAATCCTTATTTAAATATGTTTAATGCCATAACATAAATAATCACATTATTTGGCATATTTAATCATTACATAAATGTAATCTTGCTGACCGTATTTGATATCATAATCATAATGCACGCATGTCCAACCTAGTTATTGGAATTAGACGTCTCTAAATCCAACAATTTCACCTTCGAACATAATCACACACGTCATAGTCTGTCATTTGTATCTCCATTGAATACAAGGCATTATGGAATATATAGTATCTCCATTAAATAAATAGAATCTTTAAAATTAAGATAAATATTAAAGAAGTATTGAATACATAGTATTGCCATTGAATTGAATACAAGGAATTGGAATTTGGCATTTGAATCGGCGATTCAAATAAATATTGAATACATAAAATATGCAATTATGGCATTTGTATCTCCACAGAATATATAACTAAATATTAAATACATAGAATATGCAATTAAGATTGGCATTAAATATTAAATACATAGAATCCGCAAGTAAAATAAAATTTATTCTGTAATTAAAATAAATTCAATTCCACCTTGAAACATAATCACATTCAATTTTAACATTTGTAACCAAATCACCTTGAAATAAAATCACAATCAGCTTCAAAATTGTAAACCAAATCATCTTCAATTTTAAAATTTGTAACCAAATCACCTTGAAATAAAATCACAATCAGCTTCCAACTTTGAAACCAAATCATCTTGAAACAGAATCACACTCAGCTTCAAAATTTGAAGCCAAAGCACTTTGAAACAGAATCATCAGAGAATCAAAATTTGGAACCAAATCACCTTCAAACAGAATGAATGCACCAGAGAATCAAAATTTGAAACCAAATTAACCTTGAAACAGAATCACCACAGAATTTGTAATATTAAGATAAGATCGGGTCCCATATTTGAAACAGAATACAGAATAAACAGAGAATCAAAATTTGAAACCAACAAAATCACCTTGAAACAGAATCACCACAGAATTTGTAATTAAGATAAGCTCGGCTCCCATATTTGAAACAGAATTATGTCATCACCTCTGGATTCTGAATTATGTACATTCAATACACTTATGTACATTCAACGCACTTGTTTATGTTTATGGAATACACAGAATTTGTAATTAATATAAAATTTATATATATTCATTCAATAAAATTGTTTATATTTATTGAATACACTAAATCTGCAATTAAAATAAATCAAGATATATAAAAAAATCTTTCATTATTAAAGGTAAAAAATCTATTAAATATATCATTAAAATAAATCATAAATTTATAAACACACAAAATCTACAATTCAGATAACCCTACAATTAAAATAAAAGCAATTTCAAAGTTTGAAATTGAATCACCTCAAAACCAAATCACTAAGTGAAACTAAATCACCTCCCTTGGAATGTATATCACTCAGGCTTTCTTTCGCAACCTGATGACCTTCCTTAGGAACGTATCTGTCACGCTCTCAATTCTTTTTTCGTTAAATTGGCCGGGTGCGGCACCGCCTCAGTAACCAACATCTTTCATTGTTAACTTACTTGGCGAACTACGCCTTAACATTCATCATTAAACATGAATTATCATATTAATGTGTGGAAACCATTAATATAAGAACATGATAAAACAACAGCATGAACACATCATATGCAAAGAGAATTCTTTTATTATATATGAGAAGTTGTTGTACAATGATCGAGAGCTTGGTTCCACCAATGTTTACAGCCAAGTCGAGCGCCCACCCATGCAAGAGGGCACGGTGGCCTCACCACGACTTAACCAAGATACAATACAACACAAGTTTTCCTTTGCGTGAACGGGCGGGTGCGCCCGTGCACAACCCACGCCCAACACAATCCAAAACCTATTTTACACTTCGGTGGGTGGGCGCCTTAGAATGCCCTCCACCCGCACCTTCAACCGCCCTCACAACTCTTGTGCAACCCGTGTACACTGCCTGGCAAGCGGGCACATATTTGCGCCTTTGTTGCGGCCCTTTAACTTGCTCGCACCTCTTGTTTGAACGCTTGAAGACCGATGAGCGATGGTGAAAATGCCTCCCATCATCGCCTTGTTTATACACCTCCTTGCGTGGAGGTCGTGCCCTCAGCCAACCCTTCCACATATCTCCAACCGCGTGCGTTCATTAACCAACTCGTGTCTTTGGTAGGTCGGCCTGCCCATGGCGCAGGACCACCCCCCAATCCATCCATCGTTTGCCTTACGCCTCTTGGTCGGCTTGTGGACGAGCCCCTCCAACTCACCCTATAAACCCACGAACGCCAATTCACTCACATAAACATGTCACTCCTTTGGTCGCTCGTTGTTCATTTCAAGCCTTAGTCGCATTTGCTTGGTGGTGGAAGACGCGCCTAGTTGCCCATGAACCGCAGAATGTTACATCCTCCCCCACTCGAAATCATTGTCACCTTCGACAATCTCGACTGCCTCAGTATTTTCCATTCATACTTCGCAATCTTCTTCTTCCATCTCCAAAGTGAGTCCTCTGATTTCCAACTCTCTTTCTCCGGTGCATTCTTCCATCTGCCAAGATACTCCCGTTTCATGTGGCAACCAATCCCTGTAGTTCTGTAGCTCAAAATCTTATCCAACTCCAGTCCTGGCTTGTCCACAATCCCAGTTGTTCCTCTCGTCGGTTCAACTCTCTCTGGATGATCAGTATCAAGTCTGCATCTCTTCAACTGCCTCATGTGAAAAACCGGATGCTTCATGTGCATAAGGTGTGGAAGCTCCAGTTCGTAAGAAACTTCCCCCACTCTCTTCTTCACTCGGAATGGTCCCTCGTACTTCCGTGTCAGTTTGCTTGCAGTCCCCTTGGCTGGCTGAAACTGCTCCCCGGTAATCTTGAGAAACACCATATCTCCCACACTGAAGTGCACATCCCGTCTTCCTCTGTCTACCCATTTCTTCATTCTCCTTGCAGCTTCGTGCAAGCACAACCGTGCCAACTCCAAGGTCTCATCTCAAGCCTTCATGAACTTCTTCGCATGAGGACTCCTCAAAAACCCTCTTGTCACTATGGTATGTGGTGCAACCGGCATCTGCCCATTCACCAACTCAAATGGACTATACCACGTCGCAGAACTCTTTTGAATATTGTAGTTAAACTGAGAAATATCCAAGAGTTCAGGGCAATTCTTCTGATCAGCGATCACATAATGTCTCAAGTAATCCTCCAGCAATGCGTTGATCCTCACGGTCTGTGTGTGGATGGTAACTCGAACTCATCAACAACTCTGTCCCGACTAACTTGAACAATGTGGTCCAAAATCTGCTTGTAAAACGTGGGTCTCTATCCGACATGATGCTTAATGGCATCTCCCAATACTTCACTATGTTCTTAAAGAACAACTCCGGAGTCTGCTCGGCTCCACAAGGCATCTTTGTAGGAACAAAGACAACATATTTGGAAAAACGATCAACCACAACCATAATCCCATTATACCCCTGAACCTATGGCAACTGAGTAATGAAGTCCATCGAGACACTCATCCATGGCCTCTCAGGAATCGATAAAGGTTGTAACAGTCCTCCTTGTCTCTGAGTATCCGATTTGTCTTACTGACAAATGATACTCGTATGTACAGACTCTTCCACATCCTCTCGCATCTTCTCCAAAAAGAATCCTCTTTCCAACAATGCCAAAGAACGACGCTGCCCTAGGTGGCCAGCCCACGGTGAGTTGTGGCACTCCTTCAAAAGGTGCCTCCTGAGTCCAGATGACTTTGGAACATAGAGTCGGTTTCCAAAGAACAAGAACCCGTCCCGTCGAAAGAACTTTCGTGTCTTCCCCTCCTTTATCTGCTTCACTATATTCTGTGCCAAAGTATCGGTTTCAACACTTTCCTTGAGCTTATTTTGCATCTCTTCTGACATCTGAATCCGACTCCTACTCCTTGCTGCTCGGTCTTCACCTGCCAATGTTGCAAGTTGTCCCTTCCTGCTAAGGGCATCTGCTACCACATTGCGTCTTCCTGGTCTATACTCAATAGTCATGTTGAACTCTGCTAAGAAGTCCTGCCAACGAGTTTGCTTCGCAGAAAGCTTCGGTTGTGATGCAAAATAACTTACTGCAACGTTGTCAGTCTTGAAAACAAACGGCTTCCCAATTAGGTCATGCCTCCACACATGAAGACAGTGGATGATTGCAGTCATCTCCTTCTCATGAACCGGATACCTTCATTCTCTATCCTGCAACTTCCAACTCTCATACGCCACCGGATACCCATCCTGCATAAGAACCCCTCCTATGGCAAAATCTAAAGCATCAGTGTGTACCTCAAACGGTCTCTCGAAGTCAGGCAACTTCAGTATCGGTGTTGTAACCATCCTCCTCTTCAAGTCATCAAATTCCTTCTGACATTTATCCGTCCAATGCCACCTCTTTTCTTTCTTCAGTAGGTCTGTTAGTGTCGATGTCACCTTGGAGTACCCCTCTACAAACTTCCATTGGTAGTTGGTCATGCCTAAGAACACCCTCATCTCATGGACATTCTTTGGTTCAACCCAGTCCTCGATCGCCTTCACTCTGTTCAGCTCCATCCGTATGTACCATTGACCAACAATATGCCCAAGGAACGAAATCTCGGTCTGAGCGAACACATACTTAGACTTCTTCAAGAACAACTGATTTTCCCTCAGTGCCTCGAACACCATTGCTAAGTGCTTCTTATGATCCTCCATGTTGTCACTGTACACCACTATATCGTCCAAGTACACTACTGTGAACAAATCCAAGTATGGTTGTAGAACATCATTCATCAAAGTGAAAAACGTAGCAGGAGCATTGCACAACCCGAATGGCATAACAAGGAACTCAAAGCTACCATACCTTGTTACTATCGCAGTCTTCTTCTCGTCTCCTTCAGCTATCCGCACCTGATAATACCCATGCCTCAAGTCCAGCTTGGAAAACACTCAGGCTTTCGCAAGCTTGTCAAAGCAATCAGCAGCCAATGGCAAATGACACATGTTCCTTACCGTCTGCTTGTTCAATGCAAGGTAATCACAGCACATCCATAGCTCATTCGAATCCTTCTTCCGCTGGAACAATACCAGAGCTCCATAAGGGGACCTTGAAGGTGTAATGAAACCTGTATCAGCTAACTCCTTTAGCTGTCGTTTCAATTTCTCCAACTCAGGTCCTGACAATCGATAAGGTGCTTTAGCCGAGGCTTGCTTTTCTGGTTTAAGCTTAATGCTATGGTCCACTGCACGCCTTGGTGGAAGTTTCTTCGGCAACTCATCAGGCATCAAATCCACATATTTGGTCAACACCTCAGAAATCTCGGCTGGAACAGGCATCCCCACTCCATCGCCTTCGACTCCGTTGAACATCACCGCATATGTCTCCATATCTGACTCCTTCATAGCCTTCTCCAAACTCAGTGCAGAAACATGCTACACCTTGACTTGCCACCTTTGCCTATGAGTGGGCAAAGTCCAAGTTTGTGTCTCTCCAACCAACACCACCTCATCACAAGAGGGGACAACAATAGCCCTGTTGCACTTCAAGAAATCATGTCTCAGTATCATATTGAAGTCGTTCATCTCCATCACTGTGAAGTCCAACTGACCCTTCAAGTCTTTTATCTGCACAGGCACTTCGTCTGCCAAAACCGCCATTTTAGCTCTAGAGTTCACTGCCTTGACTTCCACATTCGAGGGGAATATCATCAGTCCAACCTCTTTTGCCAACTGTGTCGTAATGAAGTTATGAGTGGCCCCCGTGTCCACCAGAGCTTGAATGGTCTTGCCATGAACCATCAAGTCCACGAAACCTAGACTGTTCATCCACGATTTCTCCATAACTTTTCCCTACATACATGTCTGTTCTCTGCGTTCATCATCAAGCAACGGCTTCACCAGCTGTCACGCCCCCAATTCTTTTTTTGTTAAATTGGTCGGGTGTGGCACCGACTAAGTAACCAACATCTTTCATTATTAACTTACTTTGCGAACTACGCCTTAACATTCATCATAAACATGGATTATTATATCAATGTGCGGAAACCATTAATACAAGAACACGATAGAACAACAACATGAACACATCATATGTAAGAGAATTCTTTTATTATATATGAGAGATTTTGTACAATGACCGAGAGCTTGGCTCCACCAGCCTTTCACCCGAGTTGGGTGCCCATCCGTGCAAGAGCGCATGGTGGTCTCACCTCAACCCCAACCAAAATATAATACAACATAACACAACTGAGTTTCCCTTGTCGAACGGGCAAGTGTTCTCGTGCACGACCCACACCCAACACAACCCAAATTTGTTTTACACCCTTCGGTGGGTGGGCGCCTTTGCACGCTCACCACCCGCACCTCCAACCATCGTGCCAAGTCTAAAAACCATGCTCGGCAATCGGGTGCATCTCTTGCGCCTTTGCTACGGTTGTCTCCTACTCGCACCTTTCTTGTTGAAGACCGAAGAGCGATGTTCGATGGTGAAAATGACAAGCCTCACCGCTTGTTTATACATCTCCTCGCGTGGAGGTCGCACCCTTGGCCGACCCCTCCACATTTCTCCAACCAACACGCCCTCAAACGATAAGCAATGCTAACATATGGTCAGCTCGCCCTCTGTTTGCTACGCTCCATGGTCGGCTTTACGACGAGCTCCCCTTGACTCGCCCATATAAACATGAACACCAACTCGCCTATACATCATGTATTTCGCCCTTGGTCGTTCACGCTGAGTTTTCATGCCTTAGTCACATCGCAAGGAGGAAGGAGCACTCGCCCAGTCGCCCAATGACTGCAGGACGTTACACACGGGGTCAAATACCCACCGACTGCCACTATAACCTTTAGAAGGAACCGCCCAGCCCGCAAGAACGGCCCTCGAGTAAGACGAGACTCGAACTCGTGACCTGCACAGCGGCACGAACAACTTAACAGATCGTCCACTGGCCATGAGACCAAACCTCTATGGGCTTATGATTTTTCTTTTTAAATACTTATTTTAATTTAATTTTAAATAAGTTATAACCTTTTAAATTATGAAATCATTTTAACGTGATGAGATTTCTTTATATTCATAAAATTTGGAAAAGAAAGAACAACTTTCACAAGAGAAATGACTTAACAAAATACTTTGTTATGGATTCTTTGTTGGTATAGTCAACCTTTTAAATAATATCTAAATTCATTACTAAATATTAAAAAAATAAATAATAAAATATATCATTTTAATTAATTCATTCATATTAATAAAGAAAATTAAAATTAAATAATTGAAATATGCTTAAAAACTGATATATGCAGTAAGTTGCCCGAAAAACCATGCATGTAGTCGTAAAGGTCACTAGCCATCTATATAGAAAGCCCAGAGGAGGAGTTAATACTAACAACACAATGCTTACTAGATAAAGAACCCAATTAATGATATTAGAGATGTCCAAACTAGAAAGCTATACCTACTAATCGATATCTAGCAAATTACAACTAACCTTTATCAAAAGTCCATGATTGCATTATTATATATTTAGAAATATTTGTTTAAATTTTTAATTTATTAATATTATGGATATGGATTCTATTTTATTAGTCTATGTTAAACGTTGAGGTATTATAGTGATTGATTCACAGTTTAATAATTATTTGTCTCATATTTGAATTTTTGTTTTGTTTTTGTTTTTTTTTTTAAATTAACCTAACTAAATTGGAAAACATTTCTTATTATAGTTAAAATAAATTGACTAACATCTTTTCTCTTGAATTTTATTGGACTTCATTTTTGGAGTCTTATTGGCACCCCATGGAATACATTAATATTTTTGCTTTAGTTCATTAATACTTTTGAAGTGGTGCATTAACTATTGCTTTGTTAGTGTCAGTCCCATACACAAGCCCTGAACGAATTTTAGTACGTTGAGATGCATAAGAAGATATACATGGTTGTCTAAAGACTTATATTCGTTTCAATAGGTGCACTGTGTTATTTGGCAGTGCTTGATATTCATCACTTTCCATAAATCTATTATTATTTGCCTCCCATATATGCATTACTATTCACCATGCTTGCCATAGATTTAGCTTACTCCCATACATAAGTAACAAAAAATTGAGATGTATAACAATAATTGAGATATATAACAATAATTGGATGAGTTAGAGCTACTTGTAGCCACCTCCACTAGTTGTGACACACTAACTTTTGGATCCCAGAATTGAAGAGTGAAATATGTTTCTCAAACAATGGTTTTAAGAAATGCATATTGTCAATGCTCGAAATTGATATGGTTTTATTTCTAGTTTTCTCCCTTTTCACCTCATATGATGCCTATTTTTACCAACAACATCATCCCATTGTGCCTCTTTCCATAAAAAGTCACCAAAAGAATTCTATAAGCTAATTTGTTTATATTACATATTTATTCCAATGTTTTACCATGATTAGGAGACTTAATTAGCGATTTATGTTACTAATGATGGGTTTTGAGTAGATCTGGTAACCTTCATGGGATCTTGTTTGAGGTTGCTTGAATGAGATATGAATGGAAAGTTTTGTTGTGTAATAATATTATCCTGTGAAATCTTTATAACCATCTCCCTTAAGTTTATTGTCCACAGAACAAGCCCCTTGTGATTTTACTTTTAGTTGGTTTGATTTTCCATGTCATTTCCTTTCATAGAGATAGGATAGAAGTCCATTAACAATATGACCTTTGCATATACAATGTAGTATCTTGAAGTTTATGAACATCTTGGTTGATAATTTAATGTTGAATCTTTTAAGAAATTAAGCTGAGCGGTATTTATGGTGACATTGTCGGGTATATAATAAGGATATTAGTACATTGATGGTTTAGTTTTCATTCCACAATCAAGTCGTGTGAATTTCAATTTTTTACACTAGCATTCTAGATCTAATAGTTTATTTCTTGGTTATGAAAACAATGTTAGGATTATATACATTGGGTTAGAATTAGAGACACTAGGGGTAGATTTACAAGAAGAGGAAAGGTAGTTTCTTTTGGTAAGAATAATCCTTCAAATTCTAACTTGTTGGTAGGTAAATCTAAAAGAAGACAAGTAAAAAATGTTATGCTTTCAAATCGAACTTTTGGGGCAAGTAGTTCAAGGGTCCAAGAGAAAACAACTAAGGAAAGTAGTTTTAGGTTTCAAAGATCAACAATTAAGACCCCATTAGTAGGTCCAAAGTGGGAGCCTCATAGTCTAAATATTCAAAACCAAAAAGAACCATGGAACCTATAAATCCTCAAATAGGACCCACTATAGAGGTAACCAATGTAGGAAACCAACTCCAAGTGTCATAACTTGAAATAGGCTCTAATCCAATTACAGATATGGAGACTCCTCTAGTAGAATTAGAGTTCAACTTTATTGGAGGGGTGAACATGGAAGGAGGAGGTGAAGTTCACATTCTTGAATAAGAGGACATGCATATAAGAGATGAGGATGAGGTAAATTTTGGATTTCCCATTGTGGATCATATTGCACATGTTCATATGAAAAATATTCTCCCATCATTGTTGTTCATATTCACGTTATGGTCACTGAATACCTTGACACACTTCTCTTTGAATTTGATATATTGTTCTATAGCTATGATTATTCTAATGATGCACAAAAAATGAAGTTATTCTCTCCCGCTCTCAAGGACTCAACCTTGCGGTAGTTCATGGGATTGGGAGAGAATACATTACAAACATGGGATGAAATGCCTAGAAAGTTTCTTCGAAAATATCAATATTACTGTAAAGCTAGAGAGTTAAGGGAAGATATTTTCAAAATGGTGAAAAAAGAGGGTGAAATTCTAGAGGATTATCTAAAATGATTTAGGTATAAGCTTCAAAGATCTAGAAAAAATAAGCTTGACTTAAAAACTATTAGAACCATATTTTTTCTTTTGGGGGGCGGGGGGGGGTTCTAATGAATGAATCAATCTTCTTAATCTGATGGGACATGGTATGTGTCTCAGCTAACCTTTGATAAAATTATGGATCTTTGTAGAATGTAATCAAGGGGATGAATTCAATCTAGTGAGGGAACTGAAGAGACATTTTTGAAAGTTACCAAATCAACTATAGGATGTGTTACTAGACTAGAGTTAGGACATTTATTAGAGAATTTCCAAACTGATCTTCTTGGAACCTTAAGTATGTAGTTGGATACCTTACAACTTAAAAAGAAGCAAGAAGATGAAAAAATTCATTTCTCTATTTTTTTCCTAAATATAGAAAAAAACATCCACTTAAAGAAATCCCTTTGGATAATATTAATATTTGTGCCATTTGTATCGATAAACATTTAATAGAAGAGTATCCTTCTCTACTTAGGCTGAAGACAATGTTCCAAGAAAATGTTCAAGGAACTAAGCAACGATGTGCATTAGCATGAAAGAGGCTCACAACCAAGAAACTTAGGTATAACCTATGAACCTATGCAACAATTTCCTTCTTATTATCATCAATAGTATCCATCTCAATTTTCTAATTATAATATCTTGGCAAGCATGCCTAACACTACTAGTTACACACTATCCTTGGAAACAAGGATGGTGAGATCCTAATGCTTGCTTATTAGTACAGTGTACAACCCAAACAACCTTATCCTACACAACAACATTGTATTAACCAACCTAGGTCCATCTTAACTCTAGCTCTATCAAGCACCTAGAGGGATCAAATCTCCCGAGGTGTAAACCTCTTAGAGATTTGATTCCTCTCAGAGCTTGATACATCCATACTAAAGATGGAACTATTAATAGTTAAAAGTTATAATTAATAATTTTTTTAATTTTTTTAATTTAATTTTTATTTTTATGTAATTTAGCTTAACCAAAAATGTTTCGATTAATAAATTTAAATTGATAATTTTTTATTTTATTTTACTTTTACTTTACTTTTATTTTTATTTTTATGTAATTTAACCTTGTCAAAATGGTTTTTATAACATAACATAGCAAGACATTACCACCATCTCTTCCAAACTAGGCTAGAGAGTGCCTCTTCATGCAAAAATGTAATAAAAATAAAATTTAAAAAAACTATATAATATACTTTGATAGAGAAATGAGAGAACCATCTCTTGGGTATATATGGTATTGATGAGGGATGGTGTTAGCGCAAGATATTATAACAAAGGCTATTTACAAGTTAATAAAATCCATGGGAAAATGAGGCTGAATATCCATGATTAAATATCTTATTATATTGTAAATATTAAGTTTTTATGTGCTTATTAATGAAAGTTAAATATGGTTACAAAATTATTATTTTAATTCATATGGCCAAATGGATCTTAATTTATAGCTATTATTTATATCTTATATAATTTATTGTGATAGAGAGTTTAGATATATCTCCAAAGTAATTATAAAATATTTTGATCGTGAAATGAGAGATGGTTTTTGGGCATGTGGTATTGGTGAGCTATGGTATTGGCCCATGGTATTGTAACAAAGCCTATTTACAAGTTAATAATATCCAAGGTAAAGTGGGCATGAATATCCATGGTTATAAATATTATTATATTGTAAGTTTATTGTAAGTATTAATGTTTTATGTGCTTACTAATTAAATTTACTTATGATTAGATAATCATTATTTTAATTTATAAGGTAAATGGATCTTAACTTATAACTATTATTTATATGTTATATATTTTAGTGTGATATGTATATTATGGTTTTCTTAAATCTAAAAACTTATTCATAATTTTATGAATAAAAACAAAATTGCAACATAAAAAAATTGAATTTTATTATTTTAACTTTTCACTGATGCTGCAACATCTAGCACATTCTTAGGTTCTATATTAGTTTTAACATTTTTATCATTATTTAATTGAGCAATGTTTACAAATCTTTTACCTTTTATAAATTGAACATATTAATATAAATTAAATATATTGAGCTTAAATGTAAAAATGTTTACAAACTTTCTTACATTACACATATACATCTACCCTATACAATGAATGTATCCATGTTTTTAATTTGTCTTTAAGTTCTAAGCTACAAATGGATAAAATGTAGACATGGTTATCCTTTGGCACTAAAATTGCATGTTGTGGTTGTGGGAGCCTTGGGCTATCTACTTCAACATGAACTTTCCTGAGGGATCATTTAGATTATTCCTCTCATTGAGTTAGATGTCAACCATATTAGTAGTGGCCACCTCATTGATGGCATTTTTCTAACTATTCAATAGGAGGAGTCATTAGAGAATTCAATGAAATGTATCCATGTTCTTAACTTTTCTTAAAGTTACAAGTTGCAATACATAAAATATAGTATTATAGATTAAGCTAGGATGCCTTCTTATATTAAGCAACCAACATGGGGTCGTATTTGTCCCATTTTAGACAAGGTTTTAATTTGAATAAATATCAACTTGGAATTTTAGGCCTTTCCCACATCCTTGTGGGATCTAGTATTCTAGAGGATTGCAACAAAGGTTGACAAGTGGGTTATAAATCCTATATCATTGGTCAATGAATTCCATATCTATTCTAAATTTGTCATTTCCATACATATTTATTACTTGTCCTCTTGGGATCCTTTAGTTATTCATTTTCATAAGACTGGGAAAATCCTTCAAGACTTTCTTTAGGTTGTACTTCAAGGGAAGAAATAAATCCAATTTTTTATTTGGATCCTCTATTGTGAACCCAAGGGATGGGGAGGTGTGGGAAGGATTGTTTCCTTTTAGAAAGAATAGGCTTGTGTGAAAAGTGGATTATATGTTTAATGGAAGGTGAAAAAAGTTGGAAAGTGTTGTTATAAATTAAAATATTCCACATAGGCACCCATGTTGATGTCTCTTCTTGATAGGGAAAAGAGTCAAACTCTTAGGGTCTACTTTCACGTTCCCTCTATTTTTTATAGAGGTGGTACTTGTGTTTTCACACACTCAAATATTCAAACAACCCAAATATCAAAGTGTAAACATTCAACACATGCACTTGTGAGTGGACCAGGTGTTTTCAAAATAAAAATAGAACAATGATAATATAAATAAATGTATTTTCAAGATTCATTCAACTACATTCATCCATTCACATATCATGAGGGACACTTTAGATTCAAAAACATATGTGATATGCTAAAACATAAAACAAGAATCTACTCTACTCATCAGCGGAAACCAAAATTGATCAATGAAAACAATAAGCATAAAAGGAGGAATATCAATCACACATAACACAATATTTTTCTGAGGAAAGAAACTACTCAAAACCTTGACTATTTGTATTGCATTAATCAGAAGATATGAGAAGAAAATGCAATGCTTGTTCAACCCCGAACAATTCTTGCACAAGTACAATCTATCTCTCTACTTCACAAACCAACTCAAGTCGACACTTAGCCAAATCTGTTGCTTGCCAATCCCCTACTTCATTACACAATTCCTGAGAGAATTAACCCATATTTATTTAGGAAATTCTCCACCCATGACTGCACAATCCATCCATAGGCCCTCAACTGATTGCATGCACCATCTGTACAACTTCGAAAAGTATACAATTAATAGTACATTGTCCATGAACTCTAATATCAACTAGGTCTTCCTCTGAACTGACATGCATGAGTTATTTACGAGTGAATCTTCAATTAACTGGTGTGGTAGTGGGGATCCACTGGTGCCCTTCCCCATTACTATACCTCCTACTAGTTCCTCAAACAGACATAACTAGTTTAACTGACGATAACTCAATTAGATTGAATTAATTAATTACAACTCAAAATAAATCAACCTAGGCCCCTAAATTTAGGATCACTCTACATGACTCTAGATAAACTTCCAACTCGAATTTCCTAGGCCAACTAAGTCAAATTAACTTAGTTAAGTATTACAAGTTTCTATGAGAATAGAATTTCGATTTAATTCAAGGAAAAATTAAATTAGGATTTCTTGTTGATATTTTTAATAGTCCCTCTCAACAAGAAATGGATTATTTACTACCTCGATCCTGCCTCTGTGAAACTCAAATTTGCATCTTAATGAAGTCTTTTTTAAAATATCTGCATATGGCTCCACTGTGGGAATGCACTCCAACAACATAATTCTCCTCTTAAAACAATCTCAAAGTTGATGATATTGGATATCAATATGATTGGATTGATCATGAAAAAATGGACTCTCAAAGAATTTGATACAACTCTGATTGTCACAATAAATCATAGTTGGATCCATCTGCTGACTAAATAAACCAACAGGAATATTCATCATCTAGATAGCCTCACAAGCTACTTGAATAGCAACCATTTACTCTTTTTATGTTGAACTGAGTGCAACTGATCTCTTTTTCCTGTTATACCAAGAAAAAAAGCTAACCCAATATTGAATATCCCACCTGATGTGCTCTTCCTATCGGATGGAATACCTGCCCAATCTGCATTAGTGAAGCCTTGAAGCTTCACTCCCTCTATCTGTTTGTATCAAAGACCATACTGAGTAGTGCCTCTGAGGTATCTAAACACATGTTTGGTTTCCTTCCAATACAACTTGGTCATCTTAACCATTTCTTGACTAAGCTGGTTAACTACATAACACATGTTCGGTCATGTGTTCACCAAATACATGAGTGAACCCACACATTGCTTGTAAATAGTAGCCTCCACTACTTCACCAGAAATAACATCCTCTTCCTCTAGTTACTAGCTAGAGGATGGGTTTACTGCTCTCCAGGTGGAATCTTTTGAGTATCTCGTTGGCATACTTTCCCTAAGAGATAAAAAGTTCCTCATCACCTTTCCATACCTCCATACCTAGAAAGTAATGCATGATCCCCAAGTCCTTCATTTCGAACTCGCTTGCAAGATCCTCTTTGCAAGACTTGATCAACTTATCATCGCCTGTTAGAATCAAATCATCGACATATAAAAACAAATAAACAATTTAACTTCAACCATAATATGGTAAAGGTTCACACCTTCTTCACTTTTGGTGAAGCCCAACTTGGTGAAATAAATATCGATCTTAGTGTACCAAGAACGGGGTGCTTGTTTCATTCCATACAATGCTCACTTGAGTCGGAACACATGCGACTTTTTTTTTAAGGTCTCAAATCCTTTAGGATGCTCAATATACACCTCTTTCTCAATCATGTCGTTGAGGAATGCTATCTTTACATCCATTTGATGTATCTTCCATCCCATCTGCGAACAATGTTAGAATGGATTTGATTGATGAGTACCTTGTAACAGAAGAAAAAGCATAATCATAATCAATCCCCTCCACCTGAGAAAAACCTTTGGCCATAGACCTGGCCTTTTGTTTCTCCACACTACCATCTCCTACTTGCTTTACCTTGTAAATCTATCTAGAACTCACCACTGACTTATCTGTCAGTCTTGGGACTACATCCCAAACACTGTTCCTGACAATGGAATCATACTCCTCAACCATGGCATCAACCCAAACTACTTGTTGCACTGCTTCCTCAAAATAGGATGAGTCAATCTCTATGCATCCACTCATCGGAGCCATGTAGCTAGTGTACCTCTCTGGTGACCTCCTCTGCCTCCGTTGTGATGTGGTTTCTCCCACATTCTCTCTAGCATCATGCAATAACCTGTCAACCTCTCTGGTGAGCTTTCTCCCATCTCTGGAAGACTCTGCAAGAGTGGGTGTCTCCACTTCCTTCTATTTTGCATGTGGTTGCTCCACATCATCTTGAGGTTCCTCCTTAGGAGCTAAAATCTCCTCAAATACATGTAGCTGAAGCTCCCTCTCAAGGGAACATCCCGTGGCCTTCTCTTCATCGAATTTTACATCTCTACGAAGCACTATCATCTTGTTGGTTGGCACGTACACCCGGTAGTTGTGAGGTGTATCAGTGTACCCCACAAATATGCCAAACTCTATTGTTGGCTTAAGATTTTTCTGTGCACCTTTGTTTACATGGCAGTAGATTGATAACCAAAAATCCTTAAGTGTGCCACATCTAGTTTCTTCCCTAAAAAATCCTCTTCTGGTGTACTCATCCCGAGAATTCGATGATGGATTTTGTTATGCAAATAAACAATTGTGTTGCATGCTTCATCCCACAAGCGGATTATCAAGTGCTATCAACTCTCATCAAATTCCTTATGATGCACAAAATTTTTTGAACTCATTCGACCCATACTCTCCACCGTTATCATGCTAGTATATTTCTCGACCAGTTTTTTAAATTCACAAAACTTTGCAAAAGTATGATCTTTCTTCTGCATGAAGAAGAGTCAACACTTATGAGAAAAATCATCAACAAATATAACATAATACATGTGCTTGGCCATGGATGTTGTTGAGAATAGTCCACACACATCTGAGTGAACTCGATCAAGGATCACCTGTGCTCGAATGTATTTTTCATGAAAGAAAGCTTTAGTGTACTTTCATAATGTACACCCTTTGCATGTGTCTACCTGATCTAGTGTACCCTTGGGAAGACCAATAGAAATTTTCTACATAATCTTCAAAGCACCATGGTGCAAGTGAACTAATCTCCTGTGCCACAACTCATTGATGTCTCAACTCTGCAACTTCTCTACTTTAGTGCTCAAGGCAACACAATCTTCTACCTCCAACTTGTATAGGTTCTTCACTCGAACCCCTATCCTCTTCACCTATCCTGTGGCTATGTGATGAAGGAACACCTTTCCCTTACTAAATATCACATCAAGCGTCTATCCTCCAACATAGCAAAAAATACCAAGTTCTTCTTCAAACTAGGAACATACATAACATCTCTCAAAGTGAGGGTATAATTCGACTCCCCCTGAAAAGTAACTATACCGATGCCAATAGCGTTATACCTCCTATCATCACCCATCTCGATATGCATCTGGAGATCCTTCTTCTCCAATTTACTGAAGATACCTTTGTTACTGTTCATGTGGAAAGAAGCTTCATTGTCTAGGTACCACACACTACCCATCATCGTGAAACCATACAAGCGATGAGGGTAAAGTCTAGTTCCAATTGTGAAGCAAGAGCCTTACCTATCGTTCCTCCTGAGGGCTTCTTACTGGCCTTCTTGAGTTGACACTTTGTGGTAAAATGTCCCATCTCATGACAATGAAAGCATTTGACTTTCGACATGTCCTTCTTCTTGCTGCCTACCAAGAATCTAATTTGGAATGGGATGAATTCCACTTCCCTTTCTTTTCCTTACCAGTTAAGGCACAATTATCCTCATCGTCACTCTTTGACGAAGATCCATCTCTAGTTTTCCACCGAATCTCTTTCGTACCAAGTCGTACCACAACCGCTCCCATTCTGGTAGATTTTCCCTCCCATTAACAAATTCCTAGTAACTGTGCCAGCTCTTGGGAAGTCTTGAAGTGCTAGGCTCACCATATCGTCTTTGGGAACAGTAATCCTGACACTTCCAAGCTCATCCCAACATTGGGTGAACTTGGTCAAGTACTTCAGAATTGAGTCACCCTTTTCCATCTTGATCTTTCTGAGTTTGTCCTTCAGTGCCAACTTCCTATGGTCATGGCTATTTTGAAATAGGTCTGTCAATTCCTTCCACATTGCAAATGGAGTTTCCTTACCATGGAGATTCAATACAATGTAATCTCGAACTCCTTCTAGGATAATCCTTCTCACTTTTGCCACACACTTTCTCCATTCAGCAAGAACTTTAGCATCAGATACTGGAGGCTTCAGAATATCATGATCTATGAATTCCTTGAGGCCATTATCTTCCAACACTTCCTCCATCATGTCCTTACAAGCTATGTAATTAGAGCTTCCCTCCAGGGCATAGTCAAGTCTCAAACTGTAGAATGACATATTGTTGACTCTGAAGTATGAACTTGCAAATTCGATTTCACCTACTCAATAAAATCGAATTATCCTCTTCTATGTTGTCTTCTACTCTGATATCATGTATATTTTTACTGTAGATTCAACATCTTTTGTGATATGCTAAAGCATAAGACAAGAATCTACTCTACTCATCAACAAAAACCAAAATTGATCAATGAAAACAATAAATAGAAAAGGAAGAATATCAATCACACATAACACATAATTTTTCTGGGGAAAGAAATTTCTCAAAACCTCGATTGTCTATATTGCATTAACCAGAATATCTGAGAAGAAAATACAATGCTTGTTCAACCCCGAACAATTTCTAAACAAGTATAGTCTATCTCTCTACTTCACAAACCATCTCAAGCAAACACATAGCCAAATCTGATGCCTACCAAGCCCCTACTTCCTTACGCAATTCCCAAGAGAATTAGCCCATAATTAATTGGGAAATTCTCCACCCATGAATTCACAATCCATCCATAGGCCCTCAATTGATTGCATGCATCATCTATACAACTCGGAAAATTATACAACTAATAGTACATTGTCCCTGAACTCTAATATCAACTTGGTATTGCTCTAAATTGGAATGCATGAGTTATTTATGAGTGAATCTTTAGTTAACTGGTGTGGCAGTGAGGATGCACTTGTGCCAGTCCCCACTACTAGACCTCCCACTAGTTCCTCCAACAATTAGAACTCGTTTAAATGACTATAACTCAGTTAGATTGAGTTAATTAATTACAACTCAAAAGAACTCAACCTGGGCCCCTAAAATTTATGGATCACTCTACATGACTCTAGATAGACTTCCAACTCGATTTTCCTACGCCAACTAAGTCAAATTAACTTAGTTAACTATTATAGGTTGCTATAAGAATATAATTTCAATTTAATTCCTAATTTAATTTAAGGACAAATTAAATTAGGATTTCTTGTTGCGAACTTTAACAGACACATTTGAAGCAAATTCAATAGAGAAAACAAAAATATATGGTCCAAGTATTTAGAGAGTTGTAAAATGTTTTAAAACATTTAAATTCATAAGAGAATAGGAAAACATTCATGAGATTCCTACTATTTATTTAAAAGTCTCAGAACCATAAATGAGATGCTCTAAAAAAAATAACTCTTTATGATATTCAAAAGGTAATTTTATATGTACCAAGGTTTGAATAAAGTTGAGAGCTTAAATCACCTCAAATACCACTATTCTTAAATGCAAATGTAAAGTCATTCATCCCTAAGGGATTGGGATTGGGATCCAGTGGACCAATTAATGTAAGGGTACCTAGAAGAGAAAAGGAAATTCTAGTCACAGATCATCTTTAGAAAAATAGAAGACAATTCATAAAGTTGGATGAACAAATAGTAGGAAGAAAGTGGGGAATTGCTTCAAAATTAAATAAACAACACTCACAAATTTTCAGAAGGACAATGAATTGAATTAATTGATGCTCTTTGTACCTATTGTAGAAGCATGTATATATGTGGTTTTTAGAATCTCATTAATCTAACCGCTTATGTGGCTATTTAGGATTAATGATTTCATTTAGCGGCCTTTTAAGCCACTCTTCAATGTAATCCTTCATCAATGGGACCACTATATGTTGTTTAACTCAATGTAAAGATTTCTTCCTCCAAGTTTTGTGAATCCGAATGTAGTTACTCAATCATATCCAATTGGTCCTCATTTCCATTAACAAGTGTGGCCAACCATTTCTTGATATGAGCTTCTAGAAAGTCCACTAGGTTATCAAAGTCCACACCCAATAAAACTTTAATAATATCCAAATCGTATTTCAATACATTTTTATGGATCAACATTTAATACCTAATCATTCATGGGCCCTATAAGTCTTCATCAACTTTAATTGCTTTGAGGAAGGCATTGATCCTACAATCATCAATACTTCAGCACTCCGTGATAGCATACTACAACATTTTTATTCTTGCATATTAGCCTGCCTTACTTTGTTTAATTCATTTTCATCCAAGAAGGCCTTGCTAGGTTTCTTGTATATCACTAAAAGTATTGATTTTATTGAAGAAGGTATATAAATCATTATCAACAACTTGTTGATCATGTTCAAGGTCTTTCTTTAGATATTTAGTGAATGAATTCTTTGAGATGGGGTTCTCAAATGTAGAGAAACCTCCCATGCCTCTTCAATAATTTCAAGTCAGTTATTAATGTTCATTGTGACATAGTATCTAATTGTAGTTAATAATTATGTTGTTTTTCTCACTTTATGGGGTGTTCCTATTATACCTACTACTACAAGTTCAAGTGCTTATATATCTAAAGGCTTCATGAAGAGGTGAGTGGGACTAAGAGCTTCTTCGATTTCATTTACTTTTCTTTTCAACCTCAAATTTTATACCTCTTGCTCACTGATAGAGTGGGAAATGACATCCCCTATAGTTTTATGCAATTCAAATGTCCCATAGGTCCAAATCCTTAAATGTCCACCTTATACTTTCATTGATTAATAATATTATTATTCTGAATCTGTATCTTCTCAAATTGTAGCTTCTCGATGATCCTATCATACTATGTATTCTAGATTGTAAAATACTGGTCTTCAAAGGTGATCATCTCTTCAATATCCAATTCTTCAACTAGTTTTTGGGTCTTAGCCATGCATGATACCATCCATTCTAGAGAAGTGAAACTGTCCACTTCCATATTTTTGGGTTCTTCTTCGTGTTGGGACCCCTCTTGCTCAAAATTTTACTTTTTGATGAAGTAACAATGTGGGACCTTTCTAGGGTAACTTGAGGGCATGGTTCTTCTTTGTCTCCTCCACTGGAATGCAATCATTACTCTCTCCTCGAATTGCCAAGCCTATGGAGTTGAAGTTCATTGAGTATAAGTAGGATTCTTTCCTCTCTCCCTAGTTCTACCTTTAATATTGCTTCTTATTTGTATAACTCTATCATCAATAGGTGCAGACATCTCCTTTTCCTTGGATGGGCCGATGCAACTTTATCTACTTTCTTTAGCAATTTTTCTAAACAAATTTCCATATCTAACCATTGCTAGATGTAGCAGGAATCAAGGCAAAAAAGAACTTAATTCATTTGGCCATCCACAATATTAGGCATAAATTCTACAATATTGTATCATGTGACATCAAAACTCAACCCTATTTAGAGAAAAGGTCTCCAGAGATGAATGTCATTCTTTTCATTTACCAAACCTTTTAAGCTTGTCCCACTAGGTATAGAAATTGTAGATCAATGATTACTTATTCTTCCAATGTTTAATTGTTAATAAAAAACTAGTTTTTTGGTCCTTATCTTGGAAATAGCCTTTGGGTTTACATATTTATTATTATTCCTCAACCTTTTGTAAGGATTGTTTTTCTTTGTAAATATTTGTCATCAAGACCTACCTCCTAATAGTAACGTGGATCTCTTTAAAATCTTCTTCACACTTATTTCCCTCATTGATTAGGTCCAAAGCTTATTACTTAACCCATATTTTGATATATGAGTAATTAGTGTCTGACATTATGCTCCACAATATTATATGAATTTGATCCCTTGATGAACTAGGTTAGGCTTTCTCGTACAATTTCTTAAATCTCTCATGCAAACCATGCTGATTTATAGCAATAAGAAAATCTTGTTTTTTCTATCATATCAAACTCAATAACCATGATTAAAGATGGAATGGGTGGTTATCATAAAATAGAGAATAATTCTATGTTCTTGAATAAGATTCTTAAATTAAGAACCCATTTATATTTTTTCAATGAAATTATGTCCTTTTGTTTGTTTATATGTTCTTACCATTATTAATATTGAGTTCAATAATATCCCAAGTCCTCGATGTAGTAGTTAGGAGTTAGATTTTGCACTCTTCCCACCTAGGTTTTTGTCTGTTGTGATGAGGCTAGAAGGGTAGGCGTCCCCCAAGTGTGGGACCCTTACAAAGGTGTATCCACATGTTTTGGCCTTTACTAATTCATAAGGTTCACTTGCAAGCTATTGGTTCTAGTAGAAGTTTATAACATCAACCACTCTAATAAACCCTTTTATAGTTAAAAAAAAAAAAAGAATCTCAATCCAAGATTAGTCCTTCACCACCTATTTTAAGGGTCTCTTAGGAAAATTCCACGTATCTTAAACAAATTCCAACTATCTTATTCTTTGATCTAGATCCAAATTATTGTCTTCTACCAAGATTCTATTTTCTAAAGGCATTTGATTTGATGAGGTCATGGGATGCCCAGTATACTTTATTTTCTATGGAATTATTTAGGACATAGATGGTCAACACATGAAACATTAGCCCAATATGAATGGCCAAAATATAAGGGTTTTCTACATGCATATTGATCAAATAAATAATTTATAGGTCCCATATAAAGGCCAAGCTCCTATAGAATTTTTTAGGATTTACATTCAACATTAAACTAAATTTTCAATAAAATAGTTTTTAACTTCTATCTGAGTTCCCCACAATAAGACTAGGGATGAATTTTCCATTTGAATTAATTTCCTAAGACCAATTTACTTATAGTTACCCCATATACCTATGTTTTCATACTTACTAAGATTGGGTTTATTGTTCATACCATGTAAGTTATCTAGGTTTACACGCGTGCATATCACCTTTTTCTTGGTGAATTCTTCTCTTTGGACTTATTTTCTTGACTTTCTACATTTAAAATGATAATGTATTATGAAAGCTCAAATGCACGTGTCCCCTATTCTAGCTGTATACTTTGATATTTCCATGTTTTCCTCTAAATATGGGATTGACCCTTCCTAAACAAGGCTCTTGAGTAAAAGATTAAAAATTATCATGATAAGGAGCCCCTAGATTAATATATTACCCCTTTTGAGAGTATGCTCTTTCCAACAAAAACTCTTCCAAGGGCATTATTTCTTCATCCTACTTTCTAGGTTAGTGAAAGATGAAGGCTATTATATGATTCCTTTTAGAGAAGTTTATTTTAAACTATTGTTTCTAAGGTATTGATTTTTTTTTTTTTTTTTCGTTCTTATTTTGAGGGGCTCATTCAACTTCCTTCTATTCTATGTATTTATCAGAGTGATCATAATTATGGAGTTTATCAACTTAAATTATATGTGTTTATAATATATTTTATAATTGCATTGAAGTTTTATAAGTTTAACTAAATCTTTCTCCAAATCCACTTTTATGTAAATATGTGTGGACACATAAAAATTGATCTTACCTTTACTTGACTTAATAATTTTCTTAATGGGTTCCATTTTATTCTTAAGGTATAGATGTCCCACAATTTGAGAGGGAGGAACGATATCCTAACCCATGTAAGAAAAACAAAGGGAATATCCTCTTGTGGATCAAAATATAATGTCCAATGTTCAAATACATACCACATCATCCCAATAACTAGGGCCATTTATCAATATGAAATCCTTTTTGTTGGTCAATTCTTCTTCTTGGACTTCTTTTCTTGACTTTCTACATTTATAATGATAATGTATTGTGAAAGCTCAAATGCCCTTGTCCCTTATTCTAGTTGTATACTTTGAGATTTCCATGTTTTCCTCTAAAGATGGGATTGATTGTTCCTAAACAAGCCTCTTGAAGAAAAGATTAAATATTATCCATATCATGATGACAGGGAGTCCTTATGTTAATATATTACCCCTTTTGAGAGTATGCACTTTCCAACAAAAACTCTTCCAAGGGCATTATTTCTTCATCCCACTTTCTATGTTAGTGAAAGATGAATGATTATTCAAATTCCTTCTATTCTATGTCTTTAGCAGAGTAATCATAAGTATGGAGTTTATAAACTTAAATTATATTTGTTTATAATATATTTTATAAACATATTTTATAGTTGCATTGAATTTTTATAAGTTTAACTAAATCTTTCTCTGAATCCACTTTTATGTAAATATGCGTCGACATTTAAAAATTGATCTTTCCTTTACTTGATTTAATAATTGTCTTAATGGGTTCCATTTTACTCTTAAGGTATAGATGTCCCACAAATTGAGAGGGAGGAACGATATCCTAACACATGTAAGAAAAAAAAAGGAATATCCTCTTGTGGGTCAAAATATAATGTCCAATGTTCAAATACATACCACATCATCGCAAGAACTACGGTCATTTATGAATATGAAATCCTTGTTCTTATTCAATTCTTCTTCTTGGACTTCTTTTCTTGACTTTCTACATTTATAATGATAATGTATTGTGAAAACTCAAATGCCCATGTCCCTTATTCTAGTTGTATACTTTGAGATTTCCATGTTTTCCTCTAAAGATGAGATTGATCCTTGCTAAACAAGCCTCTCGAAGAAAAGATTAAATATTATCCATATCATGACGACAAGGAGCCCTTAGATTAATATATTACCCCTTTTGAGAGTATGCTCTTTCCAACAAAAACTCTTCCAAGGGCAATATTTCTTCATCCAATTTTCTATGTTAGTGAAAGATGAAGGCTATTATATGATTCCTTTTAGGGAAGTATATTTTAAACTAATATTTCTAAGGTATTGAATTTACTCTTGTTTGAATGTATATATTATTTATATTATTATTTTTTTTAATTTTTTTTTTTTTAATTATTATTATTATTTATTATTAATTAATTAATTAATTTATTATTATAATTTATTTTATTTATTATTTATTTTATTTTTATTTTTATTTTTATTTATTTTATTTATTTTTATTTTTATTTTATTTATTTATTTATTATTTATTTATTTATTTTAATTTTTTTCGCGTTCTTATTTTGAGGGGCTTATTCAACTTCCTTCTATTCTATGTCTTTTGCAGAGTGATCATAGGTATGGAGTTTATCAACTTAAATTATATGTGTTTATAATATATTTTATAATTTCATTGAAGTTTTATAAGTTTAACTAAATCTTTCTGCAAATCCACTTTTATGTAAATATGAGTGGACACATAAAAATTGATCTTACCTTTACTTGATTTAATAATTGTCTTAATGGGTTCCATTTTACTCTTAAGGCATAGATGTCACAAAAAATGATAGGGAGGAACCATATCCTAACCCATGTAAGAAAAAAAGGGAATGTCCACAATATTATATGAATTTGATCCCTTTATGGAATGGGTTATGATTTCTTGAACAAATTCTCAAATCTCTCATGCAAACCATGCTGATTTATATCAATAAGAAAATCTTGTTTTTTTTTATCATTTAAAACTCAATAACCATGATTAAAGATGGAATGTGCAGTTATCATAAAATAGAGAATAATTCTATGTTCTTGAATAAGATTCTTAAATGAAGAACCTATTTATCTCTTTTCAATGAAATTATGTGCTTTTGTATGTTTATATGTTCTGACCCTTATTAAGATTGAGTTCAATAATAGCCCAAGTGCTCGATGTAGTAGTTGGGAATTAGGTTTTGCACTCTTCCCACCTAGGTTTTTGTTTGTTATGATGAGGCTAGACGAGCAGGCATCCCCCAAGTGTGGGACCCTTACGAATGTGTATCCACATGTTTTGGCCTTTACTAAGTCATAAGTTCATTACTAATTTTCACTTGCAAGCTATTCATTCTAGTACAAGTTTATATCATCAACCACTCTAATAATTACCATTATAAACCCTTTTATAGTTAAAAGAAAATCCCAATCCAAGTTAAGTCCTTCACCACCTATTTTAAGGGTCTCTTAGGAAAATTCTACATATCTTAAGAAAATTTCAACTCTCGTATTCTTTGATCTAGATCCAAATTAATGTTTTCTACCAAGATTCTATTTTCTAAAGGCATTTTATTTGATGAGGTCATGGGATGCCCAATATACTTTATTTTCCATGGAATTATTTAGGACATGGATGGTCAACACATGAAACATTAGCCCAATTCTAATGACCAAAATATAAGGGTTTTCTACATCCATATTGATCAAAGAAATAATTTATAGGTCACATATAAAGGCCAAGCTCCTAGAGAAACCTTTAGGATTTACATTTAACATGAAACTATTTTTTCAATAAAATAGTATTTAACTTCTATCTGAGTTCCCCACAATAAGACTAGGCATGAGTTTTCCATTCGAATTAATTTCTTAAGACAAATTTACTTATAGTTACCCCCTATACCTATGTTTTCATACTTACTAAGATTGGGTTTATTGTTCATACCATGTAAGTTATCTAGGTTTACACGGGTGCATATCACCTTGTTCTTGGTCAATTCTTCTTCTTGGACTTCTTTTCTTGACTTTTTACATTTATAATGATAATGTATTGTGAAATCTCAAATGCCCTTGTCCCTTATTCTAGTTGTATACTTTGATATTTCCATGTTTTCCTCTAAATATGGGATTGACCCTTCCTAAACACGCCTAATGAAGAAAAGGTTAAATATTATCCATAGCAGACGAGAGGGAGCCCTTAGATTAATATATTACCCCTTTTGAGAGTATGCTATTTCAAACAAAAACTCTTCCAAGGGCATTATTTCTTCATCTCACTTTCTATGTTAGTGAAAGATGAAGGCTATTATATGATTCCTTTTAGAGAAGTTTATTTTAAACTAATATTTCTAAGGTATTGAGTTTATTCTTATTTTGAAGTTTTGTTTCCCTTCTTATTTTGAGGGGCTTATTCAACTTCCTTCTATTCTATGTCTTTAGCAAAGTGATTATAAGTATGGAGTTTATCAACTTAAATTATATGTGTTTATAATATATTTTATAATTGAATTAAAGTTTTATAAGTTTAACTAAATCTTTCTCCAAATCCACTTTTATGTAAATATGAGTGGACACATAAAAATTGATCTTACCTTTACTTGATTTAATAATTGTCCTAATGGGTTCCATTTTAGTCTTAAGGTATAGATGTCCCACAAATTGAGAGGGAGGAACGATATCCTAACCCATGTAAGAAAAACAAAGAGAATATTCTCTTGTGGGTCAAAATATAATGTCCAATGTTCAAATACATACCACATCATCCCAAGAACTAGGGCCATTTATGAATATGAAATCCTTGTACTCTTTTAGATCAAAATGGAAGGTGAAATGCCCTATTTGATTATAAAGGAAAAAGTTTAGATCCCTTTTAACACATGGAAACCATTGCTTCTACAAGTGGCCCTCTCATTACTTGAGGGTTGATGACCATGATCTTGTCAATTTGTTGATCAAAATTTCTCTTTGAAATCCAAGGTTTTGATTTAAGGGTCTTTGGAGTGGATATTTAAGTTCAAAACTTATCTAGCATCTCCAAAACTCTCCCCTTGGGGCCAAAGTTATATTTCTTAGCTTTTTCAATAGTTGTGGCAACAAACTTGCTAAAGAATGTAGGGGTCACTTCATAGGAGAAAATAGGAATAAAAGTAGAAGACAAGGAGGGGGAGATGCCTCCCTTCCTATGGAAATCCATGGGGAAGAATACAAAAAGCAGAAACTCTAAAGCCAAAGGAAATCGAGTGCACTAGAACACTCACTTATTCAAATTAGGAACCTATTGTCACCTTCTGAAAAGAGAGTTCCAATTGTACAAAGAGGGAAAAAAGAATAGAGATGTTTGGAGCTAGCCTCCAAGCCATATGTTATCCATGATAACCCCTAGAAATAAGTTTTAGTTTCAATAATAATTTGCATCCATCAGCTACTTTTCTGAAAGAGGTTGCTGTGCTTTGCAAATTGGAGAGTAAAGGAGCAAGAGCAGGTTTAGTTTAAATTGTTTTGGAGAAATTTCCATATTCTCTTAAAACTATTTCTTTCACAAACCCCACTTTTTCCTTTGTTTTTTAAACTCTAGCCACAATGACCCATTTTTAACTCTAGCCGAAATCCCTTTGTATATCCAACTCTAGTTGTGTTTCCCATTCCCCTTTGAAATGTTTTAATACATTTAGAAATCATGCTGCAACCCTTTTTTAAGCGTTGAGACCCACAAACCATAGTTGCTATTGGCCCCTTCTCTTTTTGTGATACATATCTGCCTGTCTTCCTTTCTAACTTTTGCGATTGCGATATCACATATCGCAAATTTCCCTGCCGATCGCCATATCAAAGTCCTGTCACCACTCTTTCTCACTGATTGCAATAAAGTGTTTTTCCCCGATTGCAACAATTCGATCCCCCACCGATTGCGATATCGCAATTGGGGATCACACAAGTTAAAGTCCCTCTTCCGCCAAAGCCCCTTTTCCCTTTCCAATGGTGATATGCAAGTCTTGGTTCCGGATGCGATATTTTATGTATCATGCTTTATTGAAGTTTCGCGTACAGAAAATTGGGAAGCACTATGAAATGTGGTAAGAAGGCCCTCTCTTGTATTGCGATTGTGATACCAACAAGCTCGAATCAACGACCCAGATTGAATTGGACCAGATCAATGACCCAGATCAATGAACATTAAAATGTCTATTTCGCTTCCGCTCATTGGGACGACGAGGGTATTTTTTAGTGTATATATAGTAGCATGATCATAAAAAATAATACAAATTAAATGAAGAAATGGAAGTTCGGGAGGACTTGATGATCCAACATGGTGCTCCATGCAGAGGGAAGACGAGGTACCACCCAGGAATCCTAGGCTTCTCTATTGTGGCATTAAACTAATAGTTGACTGCTCCTAGTTTTGAAGAACGAAAGATCTGAGCAGTAAAGGAAGAAGTGACGGGAATCGGCTGAATGACACAGGTGACCAGACCATGGGAAAGCAACAACCTGAGCAAAGGAAATCCCCAGGGATGGGAATGAAGAGATTGTTTTGGTGTTTCCATCTAATTGTTGACCTGTTTTGTAATCATGTAATGTGTCGACCATTTAATGAAGCAATTAATCTTTTGTAGTGATTTTTGGGCCAGAGCCATCTTAGGTCGAGACAGCTAGTTGATCTTACAACTAAGGCTCAGCTGAAGAATTTTTTTTGTAATTACTGTTCAATTCTCCCCTCTCCAGATAAATAGTGGGAAGAAACACTTCATAGAGGTTCAAAATCCTAAAGAAAGAACTACATGTTATTTTCAAGGTTGTATGACTTTATGATATGCATCTTCCAGAATATGAAGGAAATGGTGGTGATTCCTCCTTTGAGTACTATAGTATGTTATCCCTCTGTTAAGTTCCATTATGTTCATATTTCCTCTCTAAGTTCATGTAATCGTAGCTGCTACAAATGTTTCATATGTTCTTACAGATTCATTCGTATTGACTTGTTAATGCATGTGACTGTATGTATCTTTGATATTATATCTTTAAAATTGCACTCCATGAATCATCTCACCCATCCTCTTTCACCCATTATGTCTACCTTTAACTCAGATAAGTGTAGAATTCTGGAGGCTTCAAGCTCTATGCGATAAGTGTAGAATTCCTCATGCTTCAATCTCTATTTGATGAGTTACTCTATCTCCTTATCCTCTCTCATTTCTTTGCCAAACCTTATTAAACTGTAGGTCCTTGAACTACTTGGCCTACACTAATTTATACATATGTTTATGTGAGTTGTATATGTGAAGAAGTACCAGAAATACATGGCTTATGCGTTTAGATGAATGAACCAACCCATGTTGTTTACTAAATATTTTGAATATGTGTGTGTGTGTGTGTGTGTGATATCTCAAGTTTATCGAGAATCATATGAGACACACAAAATCTAGATGTTTCAGGCACTGGTATTGTAAGAAATCTGAGCCTGCCTCTGGAAGCGACAACATCTTCTGGCGTTGTTGTTGGGGAACGAATTGAATGATTTTCCCCTTGGGATACGACAAGTTAAGCACTCTTTGTGTAGGTGAGAAAATACATTCTGATTGCATCCTCATCACCTTGACGACTCCACAAATCCCATTATCATTTATCATCTTGGCTTTTAGAAAGCCTCATACTCGCTCAGATACCTCTTCGCAGAAAACCCCATTTGTATCTAAACCAGACAAATTAATTTTTAGGAGATTCTAGAAGGAGAAAACTCCTACTACCTATGTTATTGTCTCATCATTCTTTGAAGCCTCCTCATCCAGCCCCCAACCCACTGTCATTCACTGCTCATAATTTACTCCTAAGATCCTTACATACCATGTTCTGAGCCTAGTCACTCCAACCACTGAGGTTTTGGCCCAAGTTCCTTCAGAAAATCTCAAGCCCCCTCTATTAATTCAGATGGTTGTTCTAGGTTTTTTACTGAATAAATCAGTCCCTCTTGATTTACCTCAACCCCTAAGTGTTATGCCTCAGGAATACCTAAAGATTTTTCCTAGGTTCAATGGGGAGGATGAAAACACTACACAGAGACATTGAAACCTTTTTTTCTTTTGCTGAGAATTTAAATGTAGAACAATTGGATGTGGTCCTGAGACTCTTTGTACAATCCCTTGATGGAGAAGCCAAAAAATGGTTTAAATCCCTACCTAATGCCTCCATCACTACCTAGGAGGAACTCGAAAACTCTTTTACACAAAAGTGGGGTGAAAAGAGAAATCATGAGTATGTCCTCACAAAGTTCAATGCTATAAGGAAGAAGCCAGAAGAGGATATTTTAGAATACATAAAAAGGTTCAATAAGCAGTATAATAACCTTCCTCGTGTGATAAAGCCTCCTCAAGCTGTTGCTTGCATATTTTTTGTGGGAGCCTTTGAATCTGACTTTGGTTTTACTCTAAGAGAAAGGAAGTCTTGCACTTTGGATCAACTGCAAGTTGATGCTCTTGAGGTAGAAGCAAATTTCACCTTGACAGGGAAGTCAAGAGGTGAGGATGAACCTAATGAGAAGAAAAGGGTGAAAGAAGAGACATCTTCCTTTGGTTAAGCTAAATAATCGCCATATCTAAAGTGGGAAGAAATAGATAAACTCATCAAGAGTTTATCACATAAGGTGGTGAAAATTGAGCTGGAGAACAAGAGTCTCCCAAAACCGAATGCTCAAGGAAAAAATCGAGGTTATAACCCATAGTATAGAAGGCCACCATTGTAGATACTTCCAAGGGAAAGAAAGGACCAACTTGATCAGATCCCTCACCATCTATATTTAGAAGATGATCCCAATGAACAATCATCTGATCCACATGAGATGCAGGGAAACTTGTATTCCTCATTCTCTGAAGAAGAACATGAAAATATGGCTCACCAGGAGACAAGTCATGATAGAGAAGCAACAATAAATGAGGAGGAAATAGGTGATTATTATAAATAGTTTGTGGATTTCATGAAAGCACAACTACCCTGAAGGTATGATCTAAGATCTTCCAGAAAGAGGTCGACGGAACTGGAACAACAAGAGGGGACTGCTCCCCAAGATATTCCCCCAGTGCCAGATAAAGGGAAAGGTAAGCTGAATCCTGACGCATCCAAGGCAAAAGTCTCCTCAAATAAGGAATGAAATAACTTTGAGGCACACACAAAAGAGAAGGCACCTGTTCTGATAAAAACTACCAGTGATAAGGAAAGAGAAGCAGAGCTAGGAGGTGTAGAAAAAGGCCAAACTACATTCAATATCTAGAAGTAACTCGAAAAGGTAAATATCCTTGTTCCTCTAATTGAACTTCCAAAGTAGCCCACTTATAAAGCCCAAGTCTCTCAGTTCATTCTTCCATCCACCTCAGTATCGACCCATGATTGTTTAAACCTTCAAGAAGAAAGACCAATGGTTGTTTTTTAGCCTCATGTTGAAGAATTTAATCCTTCCGCAACACCCTTCTATGTGACCCTAATAATTCATGACCTCTTATTGCATAACTACATGTTGGACTTCGGAGCCTCACATAACCTCATGCCGTTAGCCATGATAGAACAACTTGGCTTGCAGATCACCAGGCTCTGCAAGGACCTATACTCCTTTGACTCTAATAGGGTCAAATGCTTGGGAATGATAAAGGATTTGGTGGTAAACCTGGCTCATATCCCTGTTAAAAGAGTAGTGATGAACATAGTAGTGACAAATATTCCCCCTCGATTCAGTATGCTCGTATCTAGGTCTTGGGGTTCCAAGGTGGGGGGCTCTATAAAATTAGATCTAACTTATGCCACTATTCCCACTTTTGGAGGCAAAGAAAGGAGGTTGTATAAAGAGTCCAGATTTGTAAAAAATGTGACCCCCGCTGAAGGTTCTAAAAATTATACAGTGTATATAAAAGAAAGTGACCGCTCTTACCTGTTCCTAGAAGAAGATGAGACCATCTTAGAAGAAACAGAAGTACATCTAACGATTCCATTAGATGACCAACACACATATAAAAAAAGTATGGAAATTATATTTTGAGGGAGCGAATTCTAAAGTGGGAAATGGAGGAGGAGTATTGTTGGTAAGTCTTGAGGGCAGCTTGATACCCCTCATTCAAGTTGGAGTTTGAGGCAACCAATAATGTGGCTAAGTATGAAGCATTTCTCCTTGGGATACAAACAACAAGGAATATGAATATTAAATTCTTAACTGTGCGTGGAGACTCCAAGATGATTGTAAAGCATATTCGAAATTAGTGCCAGACTAAACACCCCAGATTGAGGACTTACCAGAATGAAGTGTGGGATTTGATTGATAAATTCTTCCTGGCCTTTAATATCCAATTTCTACTCAAAGAAGGAAATAGAATGGTTGATTTACTTGTTGTAGTAGCAAGCAATTTCAAACCCCCTCAAAGTCGCTTCTCGGGTATGAGGTGGAGGTCAGATACAAACCCCTGATAATGTCAAGCACTGGCAGGTATTTGAGGACAATGAGGAGATCAAACAATTTATAGAATTCATTGAGGAGATCACTAACTCAACCATTGATCAAGGAGTAGAAAAAGAGGCAGATCAAGAACCCACTTCATGGCAAGACATAATGGTTGGACACAAAATTCTACAACTGAAAGGGAACACCATTCCTCGTGGGCTAGTCCTACTAGAAATATTATTTAACAAGGATGATGTAGCCTCCAGACCAATGGCTCCGGAGATGGACAAACAAGTAGAATATTGCAATGTCAGCTCAGAGGATGAACCCCAGATGGTCAGAATATCAAAAGGAATTCCCTCGCAATATAAACAAAGGTATTTAAATCTCTTCAAAATCTATAAGGATGTTTTCGCTTGGTCTTATGAGGACTTAAAAGCATATGATACTAACATCATACATCATAAGATTCCTTTAAAGAGTGGAATAAAACCATGCAAGGAGAAACTCAGGCAGATTAATCCACTCTTACTCCCCTCCATTGAAAAATAAGTGAGGAAACTTCTACAAGATAAAATCATAGTGCCTTTAAGGTACTCGGAGTGGGTGGCCAACTTGGTCCCAGTTTGAAAAAGGAATGGAGAAATAAGGTAGTTTGAAAAAAGAATGGAGAAATAAGGCTATGTGTAGATTTTCATAATCTTAATAGGGCATCGTTGAAAGACAACTACCCACTACTTAAGATGGATTACATATTGCAAAAGGTGGTTGGGTCAGTCAGAATGTCCATGATGGATGGGTTCTCTTGTTACAATCAAGTGCCAGTCCACCTTGATGATCAGAATAATACTACTTTCATCGCCCCTTGGGGAACTTTCATGTATGCTCACATGCCTTTCAGTCTTATTAATGCAAGGGCCATGTTTCAGAGAGCTATGTATATAGATTTTGTAGGGGAGAAAGACAAGTTTGTAGTGGTATATTTGGATGATATCATAATCTTCTCTAATACTGATGAAGAGAACATCCTCCATTTGAAACTCACCTTCTAGAAATGCAGGAGGTATCGACTATCTTTGAATCCCAAGAAATCTCATTTTTCCATGAGTGAGGGCAATCTACTAGGATAGTAGTAGTGCAATAAGGAGTGAAAATTGATCCTAAGTGAGTTGAAATTGTCAGTCGCATTCCTCTACCTCGATATAAGAAAGAGGTCCAAGCCTTTTTGGGGAGAATCAATTTCTTGAGGAGGTTCATACCCAACTATGCAGAAATAGTGAAGGGTATTACAGATAATATAAAAAAGGAAAATGAGGTCAAGTGGAGCCCTATCGCCCGAGATTATTTTACTAGAATTAAAGAAGATTTGGCCGAAGCACCAGTACTAGTCAGCCATGACTACTCAACGCCTTTCTATAACTTTCCTTTTGCTTCACTGCATACTATTGTTGCATTTTTGCTACAGAAGAATAAAGATGGAAATGAACAACCCATCACCTTCTTCATCTAAGTCCTGAGGGATGTTGAGCTGAAATATAACACCTTGGAGAAACAAGCCTATGCACTAGTCAAGGATTTGAAGGCATTTTGAGTGTATGTGCTAAATTTAGAAATCATAGCATCTATCCCAACGACAGTGGTCAAGGAAATCCTTGTGCAAGGAGATATTGAAGGAAAAAGGGGTAGGTGGGTAGCAAAGATACATGAGTATGAGTTAGAAATAAAGCCTACTAAGCTCATAAAAGGCCAGGGGTTGGCCAAGATTTTATTAGAATCTAATTGCCAAGCTTTGGGGATAAACCCGATAATAGAGGAAGGTAGAACAGAAGTTTAGTAGAACGTGATTAAAACATCAGAGTAAAAGATCTATGTTGAATATGAGGGATCACCCTGGTATAATAATTTCATCCATGATATCTTATTCCCGAGGTGCCCACTAGGGTTGGATAAATCTAAGTACAAAACCTTGAGACTACAAGCTCAAAAGTATATCATATCCAATGGTCAACTCTACTGGAAGGACCCAGTGGGAGTTTTGCTATTATGTTTGGTAAAAGATGAAACTCATAAAGTGATGGAGGAATTTCATGGAGGAGTTTGTGGAGGTCATTATAGCTGGAAGACCACAGCACATAAAATCCTCAAGGTAGGATTCTAGTAGCCTACACTATTTGGAAATGTTCATTCCCAAGTCAAGTCATGTCAAAAGTGCCAAGTCTTTGCTGAGAGACAAAAATTTTCTCCTCTTCCCCTGATTCCAATGCATGTGGAAGAACCCTTGAGATAGTGGGGACTATATTTCTTAGCAGAGATAAACCCACCTTCTAGTGGGCAACATAAGTGGATACTAATAGCCATGGATTATTTCACCAAGTGGGTAGAGACCATCCCAACCAGAAATGCTACTGACTCAATAGTAATTAAGTTTATGGAGGAAAACATATTATCACGTTTTGGTTTCCCTACCAAAATCATCACTAACAATGCTTAAGTCTTCAAATCTGCAAAATCCATCATCTTTTGTTAGAAATACACTATCATCATTGGGCACTCCACTACCTAATATCCTCAAGATAACGACTTAGCCGAGTCCTTAAAAAAAATGTGGTGAGAGTTTTGAAGAAGACCATCACTGAGAGTCGGAGGAACTTGGACACCCAATTGAAGTTTTCCCTCTGGGTTAACCGAGTGACTCCTAAACGATCCACTAGAAAATCTCCTTTTGAGCTAGTGTATGGAAAAGTTGCAATCTTCCCAATCCAATTGGCAATGCTAGTGGCAAAGTTACTACAGGAAGCTAAGGAAGAGCCAACTGCCTTGACACAAATGATAAACCAACTGGTCGAAATTCATGAAAACAGAGAACAAGTGGGGGCTAAATTGGAAAATTACCAATAGAAGATGAAATCCCTATTTGACAAGAAGCTAAGGATCAACCTCTTCAACCAGGATATTTAGTTCTCTGATGGGACATCCGACGGGAAGAAAAAGGCAAACACAGAAAATTCGATCCACTTTGGTTCAGCCCTTTCAAAATTTCATAAGAGAAAGGAAATATTACATACCTGCTCGAAAATCTGGACGGTGAATCGCTAAAGCTGCTAATAAATGATCAGTTCCTGAAACTCTATTTCCAGAATTAAAGGTACCCATCTTGCAACAATTGTAAATAGGAGTGTGTATATTGAAATTATTGTATGAAATTTCCAGTTTCTGTTGAAAATTCAACTTTCACAAAATTATCATTTGTTTAGAAAAGACTTCATGCCCAAAAGAAAAGTTCACAGTTTGCAGGTTCTCGATGCATTGCAATCAAATGCCCCATCCCTAGGTGGAGCCAATATTGTCACCTTCTGAAAAGAGAGTTCCTTTTGTACAAAGAGGGAAAAACAAACATAGATGTTTGGAGCTAGCCTCCAAGCCATGTGTTATCCATGATAACCCCTAGAAATAATTTTTAGTTTGATTATCATTTGCATCTATTTGCTACTTTTCTGAAAGAGGTTGTTGTGCTTTGCAAATTGGAGATTAAAGGAGGAAAAATGGGTCTAGTTTAAATTGTTTTGGAGAAATTTTCATATTCTCTTAATACTGTTTCTTTCACAACCCCCATATTTTCCTTTGTTTTTAAAACTCTAGCCGTAGTGACCCATTTTTAACTCTAGCCAAAATCCTTTTGTATATCCAACTCTAGCCATGTTTCCCATTCCCTTTTGAAAATTTTTAAAACATTCAAAAATCATGCCGAAACCATTTTTTAAGCGTTGGGACCCACAAAGCATAATCACTATCAAACCCTTCCCTTTTTGTGATACATGTCTGCCTGTCTCCCTTTTTAACTTTTGCGACTACGATATCACTTATCACAAAGTTCCCCGTCAATCGCCATATACAAATCTCGTCACCACTCCTTCTCGTTGATTGCGATAAAGTCTTTTTCATCTATTGCGATAAATCCTTCCCCCACTGATTGTGATATCACAATCAGGGATCACACAAGTGAAAGCCCCTCCTCTGCCAAAGCCCCTTTTCCTTTTGCAATGGCGATATGTGAGTCCTGGTTCTGGATGTGATACTTTATGTATCATGTTTTATTTAAGTTTCAAGTCTGGAAAATCGGCAAGCAATATGAAATATCATTAAAAGGCCCTCTCTTGTATTGCGATTTTGATACCAACAGGCCTGGATCAAAGACCCAGATTGAATCGGCTCGGATCCACGACCCAGATCAACGAACTTTAAAACGTCTATTTCGCTTCTGCTCAATGGGACAATGAGGGTATTTTTTGGTGTATATCGAGCAACACGGTCATCAAACAAAATATAGAGTAAATGAAGACATGGAAGCTCGAGAGGACTTGATGATCCAACATGGTGCTCCATGCAGAGGGAAGATGAGGTACTGCCCAGGCGTCCTCTGCTTTTGTACTGTTGCATTAAACTAATAGTTGATGCTCCAAGTTTTGAAGAATGAATGATCCGAGTAGTAAAGGTAGAAGTGACAGGAATCAACTGAGTGACACAGGTGGCCAAACTGTGGGCAAGCAACAACTTAAGAAAAGGCAATCCTAGCGATGGGCATGGAGAGATTTTGTTGGCATTTCCATCTAATTATTGACCTATTTTGTAATCATGTAATCTGTCGACCATTTAATGAAGCAATTAATCTTTTATAGTGATTTTTGGGCCACAAATCCATCCGAGGCCGAGACAACTAGTTAATATGACAGTTGAGGCTCGACTGAAGATATTTTGTTGTAATTACTGTTCAATGCTCCCCTCTCTAGATAAATAGTGGGAAGAAACACTTCACAGAGGTTCAGAATCCTAAAGAAAGAACTACATGTTATTTTCAAGACTGTATGACTTTATGATATGCATCTTTCATAATATGAAGGAAATGGTGGTGATTCCTCCTTTGAGTACTATAATATGTTATCCTCTGTTAAATTCCATTATGTTCATGTTTCCTCTTTGAATTCATGTAATTGTAGCTGCTAGAAATGTTTCATATGTTCTTACAAATTCATTTGTATTGACTCTTTAATGCATATGCCTGTATGGATATTTGAGATTATATCTTTAAAACTGCACTCCATGAATCATCACACCCATCCTCTTTCATCCATTATGTCTACCTTTAGCTCAGTTAAGTGTAGAATTCTAGAGGCTTCAATCTCTATACGATAAGTGTAGAATTCTTTACGCTTCAAGCTTTATGTGATGGGTTACTCTATCTCCTTATCCTCTCTCATTGCTCTGCCAAAGCTTATTAAACTATAGGTCCTTGAACTAGCTGACCTCTACTACTTTATACATATATTTTTGTGAGTTTTATATGTGAAGAAGTACCAGAAATACATGGCTTATGCCTTTAGATGAATGAAACAACCCATGTTGTTTACTAAATATTTTAAAATATTATATATATATATAATTATATATATAATATTATATATAATAATATATATATATATATATATATATAATATAATATATATATATAATGTGTGTGTGTGTGTGATGTCTCTAGTGTCCCGAGAATCATATGAGACACAAAATCTAGATGTTCTAGGCACTGGTCTTGTAAACAATCTGAGGTTGTCTCTAGAAGCAACAACAGAACCTTTACTCGCTGGTTCAAAATAGTAGGCCTTAAGGAAAACATGGGGATGAGCTTGGATCCATAATATATGCATTCAAGTCATGACCTCCTAGTGTCATAAGTTCAATCCCCATCTCTAACTTCTCTCATGGACACCTTAAGACATTGGGGTGAAATATCACATGAATGAAATCGTTATGGTGTCATAAGTTCAACCCTTGCCTCTAAGTGCATTCATGAGTACCTTAAGGTGTTACGAAAACACATAGGGGCTTCATCTTTTTGACCAATATATTACCATGATCACTCTTAAAGGGGGTTTTAAAAATAAATTCAATGCATGTTAGGTATTGTGTGGAGGATGTGAGTCATTAGGGGTTACCAAAAGGCATATGTAGTAAAAATATGAGTCTTTTTATTGGAAAGACATATTAAGAGTGGGTCCAAAAAAATTATTTTGGGATATACTTATTAATATCTAGTGAAATTAGGGGTATCCTTTAATATCCAATGAATACACATGCTATAACATAGCATCATGGATTGAAGACCCCATGGATAAATACTTCTTGAAATGGAACTTGGTCACTTTAAGGAAACCATAAAAGTAAGATTGTGTATTTATACAAGTGGTCAACTTTCAATCTTTGTGTCATGTGTGGTTGGTTTCTCTATCATCCAATCAACTACAATGAATATCATTTTAGAGAAGTCTCTCAATCTTGGTGGAAGTGAAAGGGTTATCCCTTACAATACACTAAGATCGAAATGGAAGACCTCACTCTCATTGCTTAGTATTTGGCCAATCTACTTTTCCTCATTATTACTAAAGAAAGGCTACACTCTCAATTGATTCCTCTTTCTATCTTTTTAGTTCTAATGATTTTGTTCTTTTTACTACTTAAATGCTAATATTGAAAGTCCAAAAGTTCAAACCCTATCTCCTTGCATAACTACCTTAAAACATTACTTAAAAACTATAGGTGGACTAAAAGTGTAAAACTCTTTGTTGGCCCATGGTGATCCAAAGTCCATTGTGCCACTTTTTGATAAATGGCGTTGTTATAATGCGTGTTGTTGTCTACCCACGTTGTTATTGTTAGGTTGTGAGGCATAATAAATGTTTGTTGTTGTTAGGTTGTGACGCATCATAAATGTTTATTATTATTAGATGACAAAGGATAGAAATTGTTTTGTTTTGAAAACGTGTATTCATTCTTGAGTATGATATATTAGAAAGAGGATGCCAAATTTTAAAATTTTCTCTTACAAATATTGGGGGTATTACAAATATTAGGGGGTTTCATGTTTAATAAAAAAATATTTTTTAATTATCATTTAATAAAAAAGTGTGATTAAATATATTAAAATACTTACAGATTTGTAATTATCTGAATTATTAAAATATTTTTTTAAACGATGTAAATGATTTCCAGTTTGAAAATTTAAATTATAACTAACAATATTACCATAAATTGTTTTGTTTTGAAAACGTGTATTAGTATGATATATTAGAAAGAGGGTGCCAAATTTTAAAATTTTCTATTACAATTACAAATATTATGTGGGTTGAACGTTTAATAAAAAAAATATTTTTTAATTATCATTTAATAAAAAAGTGTGATTAAATATATTAAAATACTTACAGATTTGTAATTATCTGAATTATTAAAATATTTTTTTAAACGATGTAAATGATTTCCAGTTTGAAAATTTAAATTATAACTAACCATATTACCATAATTGTTTTTTTCATCTATATCTAAACCTATAGGCATCTCAGCCATTTAACTTATATAACTGCCCTAATTAGAAGGGGAAAAAAATAGCACAGTTCGGAACCATCTTCTTAGGTTTGCAAGTCATTTATCCTGTTATGTAATGTTCTTACGCATGTCACTCTGTGTCTGTGACATTACAGAAGAAACAAATCAGCCATGACTATGTGCCAGTAAATGAATCGTTGCAATGTATCAAGAAATATATGTGGCAGATCACGGGAGGGAAGAGAAATATAAAAATGCATATATTATATATAGCTGTTTTTAATAATCACCATGAAAAAAGACGTTGCCAGGTCTCCGAAGATGCGACCGGCTGACCATTCAGTGCTCAACAACGAATTCAGTGCTCAACAACGAGAAGGGTTATCTGACTCCCACGTGTACTCCAGACTCCCACGTGTACGCCATGCAAAATGCACAGAAAGTAGTTTATATTAATGAATACCCACTCTCGCTGATATTCCATTTTACAAGTTAAAAGGAATTCCAATCTCCCTGATATTCCATCTTACAAGTTAAAAGGAATTCCAATCTGAATGACATGGAGAAAAGAATGGGCAGCAGATTGAGTGCTTTGTTTCTGCTCTTGCTATTTGCAATAAGCTTTGGTATGTTATTGTTCTATATTGAACTTTGGTATGTTATTGTTCTAGATATATTAGAATTTTCTTGGATCCATTCACTAGATTAAACTAACTTTGGTATGTTATTGTTTTAGATATATTTGAATTTTCTTGGATTCATTCATTAGATTAAACTAACTGAGGATGTGTAGTTATTAGAATTTTCTTGGATTCATTCATTAGATTAAACTAACTGAAGATGTGTAGTTATTAGATTAAACTAACTGAGGATGTGTAGTTATTAGATTAAACTAACTGAGGATGTGTAGTTATTAGATTAAACTAACTGAGGGTATGTAGTTATTAGATTAAACTAACTGACTGATTCATTTATTTTTGGTGATCATGATCAGAGATGCAGGCAGAGGTTGCAGAAGGGCGGACATGCTTGTCCCGGAGCCACAGGTTTCATGGATATTGTGTGAGAAGCTCCAGCTGCAAAGAGATTTGCCAAACAGAGAGGTTTTTAACTGGCGAATGCCGCCACACCCACCTTGGCAATAGAAGATGCTTCTGCGAGAAACCATGTACCTGAGTAAAATATCCTCGTCCTCCCTCAACTGTTAAATATATAATATCCTCGTCCTCCCTCAACTGTTAAATATATTATGTAATTACGTTGTAATTTTTCTTCTTCTCCTTTTTCCCCTTGAGTTGGAGTTCCCTCATTCAGGAGAACTCTCCTCCGTGGTTAAGAGGATGGGTTTTGATAGCCCCAAAGAAAGGCCTCTGTGAAATAGGAGCTTGCTAATATAGGACTCATAATATATTTTCTCTATCTATAGTCTTGACTGTTACTGTTGTCGTTGCTCTCTTTTACTTGAAGCTAAATAATTGCAAATATTAAGTACTAATTACTTTTAATATTAGCTCTACAAAGTTGTTAACTTTTACCAGAGAAGCCTTCATCTTCATTGATCAACAAAGAATAAGTATACTATATATTTATGAGATTGCTTGTGATTTCTTAATGGTTTTAACGGTTTACATAAAATAAAAATTTGTTTTTGATAATTGCAAATATTAAGTACTAATTACCTTTAATATTAGCTCTACAAAGTTGTTAACTTTTACCAGAGAAGCCTTCATCTTCATTGATCAACAAAGAATAAGTAATACTATATATTTATGAGATTGCTTGTGATCTTTTAATAGTTTTAACGGTTTACATCAAATAAAAGTGTGCTTTTGATAATCGCAAATATTAAGTACTACACAGTGAACATTGGCTCAGTGCCTTTTTATATTGTCACTGGATCAAATTTCAAATTTGAAAATTTTATTAAGTAATACACAGTAAACATTGGCCCTTTTTATATTGTCACTTGATCAAAATTTCAAAATTTTATGAAGTACTACACAGTTGAAATTTTATTAAGTACTACACAGTAAACATTGGCTCAGAGCCTTTTTATATTGTTACTGGATCAAAATTTCAAAATTGAAATTTTAACTAATAAGATGATAAAACATTAAGTTATTTATTAACAAATTTTAACTAATAAGATAATAAAACATTAAGCTAATGCATAGTGTTTAATATTTCCCATAACACTTTAATGAATCTAATTATCATTATAATAATGGAAATACAAATTATATTTTTTCTCTTGACTTAGTAAAAAAATGCCATTATTGCCTAGATAAAATAAGTTATGATATATTAGTTCAGGATAAAATGCAAGTTATGATATATTAGTTCAGGATAAAATGCAGTTTATGGTAAACTTGAATAAAAATGTGTTTTTGATAATTTTTAAAGTAAGCTATAAAAATGTGTTTTTATAAGCTAAATAGAAGCCTAGTTTTTTTGAATTATAATTTCAATGAACCTAATGAAAAACACTAAACCAATCATGAACTTGATGAAAAACACTAAACCAATCATGAACTTAACGAAAAACACTAAACCAATCAAATTTTAACTAATAAGATAATATTAATATTTCCCAAAATTGAAATTTTAACTAATAAGATGATAAAATATTAAGTTATTTATTAACAAATTATAACTAATAAGATAATAAAACATTAAGCTAATGCATAGTGTTTAATATTTTCCATAACACTTTAATTTCTAATTATCATTATAATGGAAATACAAATTAAATTTTTTCTCTTGACTTAGTAAAAAATGCCATTATTGCCGGGATAAAATAAGTTATGATATATTAGTTCAGGATAAAATGCAGTTTATGGTAAACTTGAATAAAAATGTGTTTTTGATAATTGTAAAAGTAATCTATAAAAATGTGTTTTTATAAGCTAAATATAAGCCTAGTTTTTTTGAATTATAATTTCAATGAACCTAATGAAAACACTAAACCAATTATGAACTTAATACATGGTATTTAATATTTTCCACACCAATCATGAATCTAATGAAAAACACTAAACCAATCATAAATTTAATACATGGTATTTAATATTTTCCAATGAATCTAATTATCACGGCCTAGAAAGTACAAATATTTTCTTAATACATGGTATTTAATATTTTGCAATGAATCTAATTATCACGGCCTAGAAAGTATAAATATTTTCCACAACAATCTAATGAATCTAATTATCACGGCCTAGAAAGTATAAAATGTTATACTTATTAAATTATAATGTTTTAGTCAATGATAAAATGTAATTTTTGGTAAACTTGACTAGGTTATGACTCGCTTTTTGAATTATAATTTCAATGAACCTAATGAAAAACACTAAACCAATCATGAACTTAATGAAAAACACTATAAATATTTTCCACAACAATCTAATGAATCTAATTATCACGGCCTAGAAAGTATAAAATGTTATACTTATTAAATTATAATGTTTTAGTCAATGATAAAATGTAGTTTTTGGTAAACTTGAATAGGTTATGACTCGCTTTTTGAATTATATTTCAATGAACTTAATGGAAAACACTAAACCAATCATGAACTTAATGAAAAACACTAAACCAATCATGAACTTAATACATGGTATTTAATATTTTCCACAACAATCTAATGAATCTAATTATCACGGCCTAGAAAGTATAAAATGTTATACTTGTTAAAGTATAATGTGTTAGTTAATGATAAAATGTAATTTTTGGTAAACTTGACTAGGTTATGACTCGCTTTAACATGATATATGACATATAAACCATGGTATTGGAATTTAGTTTGTGGGGTGCTTATGTTCATGAACACTTCCTGGATAAATATTTTTAATAAAATTTACTTTACTACAAATTTATATAGTTGAGAAATTATTTTTATTTAATATCTTTGTATAATTAGCAAATAATTTTTCATTTAAAAATTGAGATTGATTTAGTATTCTCATTTTATTTATTCTAATAATTTATTAGACAATTGGTTGAAATAAGATAATAATTTATTAGGCAATTGGTTGAAATAGGATTTTTTGATGTGCTCTTTAATTTCCATCATGTGCAAGTGTCAAATTGTCTCCCTGCTTGTAAAATGGCTGCATAAATTTTGCATTATCAAAAACCGACATGCCTTTTGCACCCTTGAACAGGGTTTTCCATGAGACTATAAACATGTTTTAGAGTTTCTTCCTTAACAATACATGGAAGAAGCCACCTTCTTCCTAATACTATGTGGGAGAAGCACCCTTGGCCGGGGTTTTCCATGAAACTATAAATATGTTTTAGAGCTTCTTCCTTAACAATACCTGGAAGAAGCCACCTTCTTCCTAATACTATGTGGGAGAAGCCACCTCGCCTTCACCTCTCTCCGCTTGCATTCCGCTTGCATCAATAATAAATTAGCAACAATACAAGAAAATTAATTAAAAGTATTTAAGGACATGGATTATATATTGGATTATAAAAGATTAAGCACTCTTAGTTGTCTTTTACACCCTTGAAATTTGAAATTTGCTAGGGTGTTTTCCATGAGACTATAACTAGTCTCATGCTAGGGTGTTTTCCATGAGACTATAAACATGTTTTAGAGCTTCTTCCTAACACTATGTGGGAGAAGCCATCTCACCTTTCATTAATAATAGTTAGCAACCATAGAACCATACAAGAAAATTAGAAGAAAATTAGAAGCATCTAAGGACGTGGATTATATATTGTAGCTTTTCATTAATAATAGTTAGCAACCATACAAGAAAATTAGAAGAATCTAAGGGAATGGATTATATATTGTAGTAAGGACATGGATTATATGTTGTAGAAGCATCTAAGGACATGGATTATATATTGGATTATAAAAGATTAAGTACCTTGCCTTGTTAGTTTTGATATTGTTCACTAAACGCCTTGTCAAGATCACTATGCAAATTTGGATTGATAATCAATTTGGGAGAGTATGTGATTTGCTTTTTGCTAAAACTAATAACACAAGAAACATTATAGAACAAAACAATGTGTATATATATTTCACGATGAATGAAAAAGCTCAAGATATTTATAAGATTTTTTGAGAAGAAATGAAAAACCCATAATGGCATACTCGTAGCAATACTTAATGTGATCTCTTGCAGTGACATTAACTACAATTTAACAGTTGGAAACAGAAGGGCAAAACTAAAAATCTACATCCAAATGATTAAGGAAATAGTTTAGATTCTAAAAGTGTAACGCAGTGGTTGTTGGAGTAAGTGCCCCAACTAGCCATCTAGTATAGGTGTTGAATTTATGTACTTGTGGAAACTCTTTTTGCTTGTCATGCTGTTTTAAATATATGAACAAAGTATTATTATATTTTAATCCTTAAAAAATTATATAAAATAAACAAAATTGTTTATGTCCAAACACGAAAAGTCTTCATATTTGAATTGTCTAATATGATCTGCATACATTTTTGGTGGGTAGTAACTATTACTAAGTTTGCACATTTACACTTTAGTGTTGTCTTTAACTGCCATTTTTTGAAAAGTTTTTCAAAACTACTATTTTTGAAAAGTTTTCTGATTTATTTTCTCATCGAATTTGTCTAGAATCTTGCAAGTATTCGTTGAAATCACAAGTTTTATGGGTGAACAGGGATTTTAGGGTGTTGAATTCATATATGTAGTCAAAAAGCTAGTTTAAAAAACACAATTCAAGACTTCACCACAAAATTTTATGCATGTTTCTGGTAAAAAACCACAAAAAAATAGACAACTCCTATATGTTTTTTACTCCTCCATAAATAATGGTAGGTATTAAAAATCATCCTTTACACTTTTTACTCCTACATAAATAATGGTAGGTATTAAAAATTATCCTTTACACTTTTTACTACTACATAAATAATGGTAGGTATTAAAAATCATGGCATAAATATTGCAACTACATCAAGAAATTATAGCAAAAAAATTCAAGGAAGTTATCTACATGGGACAAAGACTCCAATAAGACCTTCAAAGTTATGGTCTAATAAATATTTTTTTTCAATATGGAGTCTCATACACCAATACTTAACTTACGGATGAGTATGGGCTATTTTCAAGGATTGTAATTTTAGATTGTTTTCATATGAAGTTTAACAATGAAAAATCATTGCACAAATATTTAAAAATCATGGTATAAATATTGCAACTATAGCTAGAAATTAATGCAAAAAAATTCAAGGAATTTATCCACATGACACAAAGATTGCAATAAGACCTTGAAAGTTGTGGTCTAATAAATATTTTTTTCAATAATACTCAAAAATAGTGTTCAACAAGTAAATCTATTTCTAGAGCCTTGCCTTGGCAAAGACTAATAAATCAATGATAATTATCTTCACTACTAATTAACCATTAAATTATGATAAATTTTAGAGCTTTGAAAAAAAATATATAGATTATTTCGTTAAAAAAATGTTAGTGTTAACATTTTGTCAGTAGAAAAGTGAGTGACTGGTTGACAATGTACCAATTGTACCCTAACCCATATGAATAAGGTACTATGCATTTATTAAAACTATACACATCACATTTTGGTGTTGAATAAAGATGGATTCATTCAATGACTTCATCTCATATGGTTAGGTAAAATGATTATTATCCTCCTTATCTAATATATCTAATTTAGTAATTGTATATTTTTTAAAAATTATAAATTATAAATAACTAATATATATTTTAAACATTAATTATGTATTTATTTATTTTTACCTTTAGTTTTTCAATAAAAAAAATTATTATATTCTATATAAAAAATTATAATAATAATAAAGTTTACAATTAAATATGAGTAACAACATTATCTAACTTTTCTGTGTTTTCTATCTTTTAGTTTATTTATTTATTTTTTTAAGTAAAATTAGGTAACCCGATTTTAAACTTAATTGTGATTTTTAATTATTTAAAATGTTTGAAATGAATAAATAATTTCATTACCTTAAAAAATTTATGAAACACTTTAATTCCGAGTTAGCTTAAACTTAATTGTGATTTTTAATTATTTAAAATGTTTGAAATGAATAAATAATTTCATTACCTTAAAAAATTTATGAAACACTTTAATTCGGAGTTAGCTGATTGTTAGAAGTTTTTGGTGGTAGTAAAATTTAAATTTTTGTTATTTAAACTAGATTTTTGAGTACATATATGATGCTGCATCTTAAGAATTTGAATTGTGCATCTTAAGAACATTTCAATGGTGAAGAGTTCATAACTCAACTTGTTATTCCAATAATTTCCTATTAAATTCTAAAAAATAGACCAGAACTTAAAAAAAACCTTAAAAATATTTAACAGATAAACCACTACCTTAAATTAAATATACTATACAACTTAATAATATATCTCTGTAAAACTTTAAAAAAACCAAACTTATCAGAATTAAATAACAGCTTTTCAACCATATTACACGCCCCTTCCCACACAGCTGTCAACCATATTACACGCCCCTTCCCACACAGCTGTGATGAAGATGATAATAACTGTGAAAACCCACAGGACCCCACAATAATTAATAACCCTGCAGGATCTGCTTACGTTTGAAATTGACAGGAGTACTGTTGTTCTTTATGGATGTGTATTGAGAAAGTCCGTAGTGCCTTAAATTTGTAATGAAAATTATGGATATTTTGGTATGATCTTGATAAAATTTAAAACAAACACTACCGACTACCATTTCTAAAATACAAAACAAACACTACTGACTACCATTTCCACTCGAAAATCAATTCAAACACTACTGACTACTATCAGATTTTTTAAAACCATTCAAAACACTTCTAACAACTATAAGATCTTTTTGAAAAAAAATATTGTCAATTCCTGTGTCCACAAATTTGACAGTGGGTACAGACAAAAACAGGAGCACTGATCTTTATAAACGTGTATTGAGAAATGTGTCAGTCGAATGACGACACGGCACAGGCCACTACTACAGTGCTCTGCAGCTGGTACGCGGTTCGGGGCGCAGAGTCTTTTGGATTGCAACTTGTCAAATATCATATATACCTATACAAGCTGCACATTGACAACTGTATGCACAGAGGTACACATCTGTTCACATTGACAACTGTATGCAACGCGGCATTGGTGCGGTTTTTTTTGGTGTTGGCCAGCTTTGGAAGAAGCTTCCCGGAGGCAAATACAGATGGTACAATAACTCCAGAGGGGAGCAAGCCATTACGTTTTCAATTAATCAACTGAAATAAAGAGAAACAATAACGAAAATTCTTAAAAAATTGCGAAGAAATGGGTTTCTATGTTTATTAACTTAATCTTACACTTATTATGCACGTACTTTTTTTCAGAAGGCCTATGCCATTTATGGCAGGCATTTATACTATACACGTACTGTGCATTCAATAATGCAAACCAGGTCATTTGCGCGGCGATGTCACGTATCTTGTCAAGTTCTCAGAAACCTCTCTGTAGGTCACACCGCTCCTCTACTTTATAAAGCCACAGCGACGTGATCGGTTGTGCATCAAGGGTTCAATACTCTTCCAAGCAAAAAGATGAGGAAGTCTAATGTTTGTGTGTATGTGTGCCTTCTGCTGGTTCTGATCTCAGCCCTAGAATGGCAGGTCAGTATTGCAATGTTATTAGGGTTGTTTTAATATGTGGAAGTACTATTCTCCTCCGCTATATTATTCTGAATGTCTGTATTCTTGTTTTATAGGTTGTTCTTAGCGCAAATCAGGGGATCACTGGAAGTGGAGGTACTCTTGTTCATCCAAACTCTCCTGCTCCTTCGCCTGCACCTCTGATAGGTATAAAGCCAGGCAAACATAAACTTTCTCTGCTTATAAACTCATTTTTTTCTGGTAGTGGTTTTGATATCGTATGTAACTTTTGTGTGTATGTTTTGGGGAGGAGCAGATTGCAAGAGCGAGTGCAATCGGAGATGTTCGGTGGCCCCGAGGCAAAAGGCATGTCTCAAATTCTGTGGCATCTGTTGCAATGCCTGCAAGTGCGTTCCATCCGGCACTAGAGGGAACAAAGACGAATGCCCCTGTTATCGGGACAAGAGGAGCTCTCAGGGCAAACCCAAGTGCCCTTGATTCAGGAGATCAGCATTAACCCATTATTGCATTTTATTGGGTGGATCGCATTGTTATAAATATTGTCTGAGAGTGAAATAAACAGCCATGTAGGCTGAGTAGAGATTTGTAGCCTGAAGCCCCAGTTTAATGGATTCTTAATCATAGTGTATAAATATTCGATGCTTATGGAGACAAGCATAAATGGTAGCATGCTCTTTGCGTTTTTGCCCAAAAGCTGTGGATGGTAGCTTATTACCCAGAAGATCCAACGAAATTCATTCAGGCAACGTGTAGATCGCATTACATGATAAAATTTATCCCTTGATGATAGATTAGCTAATTATAGCTACTTGAAAAATAACTGAAGTAGTTTGGTAAATTGGAAGTTTGACTACAGGAGCAAACCACATGAATAAATTGGATTTGCATCACAAAGCTGTGACCTGCAAAGTAATTAGAGTGTGCAATATTATATTTCTATCACTTTAATGACAAAATTTTTAATACTGTCTATTAATACATTTAGAAAATATTTAACTGAATATATATAAATCATAAATCGGTTTAGATTCAGTTTAAATTATATTTACAAAGGATCGATTAATACATCTAGAAAATATTTAACTGAGTATTTCATAAATCTGTTTAAATTTATATTTAGAAAGGATCAATTAATGCGTTTAGAAAATATTTAACTCAATATTTATAAATCATAAATCAATTTAGATTCTGTTTAACTTTATATTTACAAAGAAGGAAGAGGGATGAAGAGAAGTTAAAGATAGATTTAAGTCTGGTATTTTTTTTTTCTTTTTTTTTTTTTTTCTTTTCTTTTAGAGCCTAGAGCTTTTTTTTTTTGGAGTTTTTTAAATAAAGTTTATCTTTTTTTTGTAAACTGGGCCGGGACTCTCCGATTTACATGTCCATTAAGTACCCTTTAACGGGGGAAGGGTAGCTCAAGATTTGAACCCAAATCTTGAACCCAAGACTTCCGGTTCGGTGAGACTTCATTTCCACGGCCTTTGCCGCTTGAGCTACCTGTTTCATTTCCACGGCCTTTGCCGCTACCTGCTTCATTTCCACGGCCCTTGCCGCTCGAGCTACCCATGTAGACCTTTAAATAAAGTTTATCATATAACAAACCAAAAACTGCAATTATTAAACTAATATAATTTTACTGGGTCAAAATGTTTACATAACATTATAACTTTAACAACTTTAACATTATGACATCTTGTTTATCATAACAAACCAACAAAAATCATGCAATTATTAAATTAAATTATTAAACTAATTTAATTTTACTGAGTCAAAATGTTTACATAACATTACAACTTTAACATTATAACATCTTAACTTTGTACAATTATTAAATTAACTTTGTACGATTATTAAACTAATACAATTATTAAACTAATTTAATTTTTTTACTGGGTCAAAATGTTAAAACATTAAAACATCTTAACTAAATTATTCCACTCTGCTATTCTACCATTAGATCCATTAGTAGACCATTAAATAATGGTATACCATCTAATTAAAAAAATAACCTTAAAAATAAAACATTACTAAAAAACACAAAAAAATATTAAATATTAATTAATAAATAATAAAAGAACCGCCGTTGAAGTGCAAGGCAGAGCTCCTCTTGCGTGTGAACATCCGCCTTTGCAGGCACAACTATTCGGCAGCATTGCCCTGCATCCAAACAAGGTGGCCTCTGCGTCCAAACAAACCCGTTATGATGAGGGCATGATAGTTATTAATTAGGGCCATTCCAGGTTTTTCATGATGAGGGCATGATAGTTATTAATTAGGGCCATTCCAGGTTTTTCAGAATTTGCTTTGAAGAGTCGCATTTGTTTCTTTCTTCCATCTATTCTGTGTTGGGTTCTTGCTTTTGTTTATGATTGGCGATTGTGTTCTCTTACAATTGGCGATTTCAGGGCAGCGTGTTTATTCCGGCAAATTTCTTGGTCTTTGTCGTCTGTCTTTGCTATGTGAGCTAAGTCGTGTTTCCCACCGATACCCTGTTCTACGCATACTCTGGTGTAATGGTTTTACTCACAAACTCGTCCTTGGTCAATTTTATTCTACTCCTGGTCAATTCTATTTTGAAATTTAAGCTTTGCATTGATTGTTGTCTTCATATTTTATGTTTTATGAATTAATTTCTAGCCGATTTTCCCAAGATAGAAATCTTTTGCTATTTAAGCTTTGCATAGATTGTTGTCTTCATATTTTATGTTTCATGAATTAATTGTTGTCTTCATATTTTATGTTTCATGAATTAATTTCTAGCCGATTTTCACAAGTGCTAAGCTACACTTGATGCATATAGAAATCTTTTGCTAGTGCCATTCCTTTTTCTCTTTCACGCAGCTCGGTATGGCAATGTCGACACCCTTGTGACCTTAGTGAGTTCCATTCTTGGTATACAATTTATCTTCAGCTGATTGATTTTTCTCTCATGGCATAGGGATGAAAAGTGTTTGAATTTGGCTCTATGCCTTGTCATGTTTTGAATATGCTCTAAGGTAATTGGGTAAGACTCTAGCTCATCACTGGGTGAACTAGGAAGAAGAAACTGTGAGTTGAGGAACCTCTCACCTGCACTGTGATGAATGGCATGAGGTCGTGACGTCGGAGTCGACAGAAAACAACTAATCACAGTGGCAGTGGAGATGTGAACCTTTACCGTAGAAAACGGGATGCAAAGCTTTCCTCAGTTGCCCAAGGTAGCAAATGTTGTCCAAATCCTCGAGAAAAATTGGGTGGTTACCTAACAAAACCGTAGAACTTGATGAAGTCGTCCGATCGAGACCCTGATGAATGGACAGTGGAGTTTCGACATTTGATCGAATTATCCCACCTCTAGAAAGTTTGATTTTTTGACCGACAATACTGTTAGTCAATGGCTCTCCCAATATCTTGCTCATGTGCTAGATGGTATCCCAATATCTTGCCCATGTGCTAGATGGTATATCCACCAGTTGCTTGTCCTAAAGTCTACATTCTATTACTTCGACGGTTGATCGAATCATCCAACCTCTAGAAAGTTTGATTTTTTGACCGACAATATTGTTAGTCAATGGCTCTCCCAATATCTTGCTCATGTGGTGGATGTTAGATCCACCATTTGCTTGTCCTAAAGTCTGCATTCTATTACTTCGACAGTTGATCGAATCATCCACCCTCTAGAAAGTTTGATTTTTTGACCGACAATATTGTTAGTCAATGGCTCTCCCAATATCTTGCCCATGTGGTGGATGGTATATCTACTAGTTGTTTGTCCTAAAGTCTACATTCTATTACTTAATATGCTACTGGAGATTTACTCATCATGCTCTTCTTGAGAGCATTCCAGACTTTATAAATAAAAAGTGACAAGCCTAGAATTAGTAAATTTCCTCATCATGCTCTTCTTGAGAGCATACAAGAGGTTATAAATAAAAAGTGACAAGCCTAGAATTAGTAATGCAGAAAGGTTTCTTAATAATCTTAAGCTCTCACAAAGTATCTCGGTTAAAACATGGATAATAATCATCACATGTCTTATGGGTAATAATGAACACATCAGTTTAGATCCGCTTGTCTTTTCATCCTTTTTGTACTAATGCTTATCCGCTTGTCTTTTCATCCTTTCTGTACTAAGTTATGTTCCGCTTGTTGTGGGAACATAACTTCCAATAGGATCCAATGACCAAATTAGATAATCATCGTCTTCCTTGAGCTTAATATTGTTGTCTTCCTTGAGCTTAATATTGCTATCTATTAGAGAGGTATGTCTATTTTTCCATTTTTCCATTCTTCAACGTACTCAACTCCCAAACCAATTTTCTCCCATGATAAACATTGATGGTGACAAGTAGTGGACCTTGCCCAATTTAAGACCTTTAAAATAATCTTTATTCCTTAACTCCTAAATCCTCTAAAACAATTTTTTTTTGCATACCTTTGTTCCCTACTTAGGGGCTGAGGCCAATTCGTAGTGTATGTCCTTTCCTCGTTTGTCATATCAATCAATTGTCAACTAGATGTATAGCACAAATAACAAATTTCAATATCATTAGGGCTTTATTTTGTTGTTTGAAGGGATTTCTTTGTTATGATTTAGTGAGGCAAAGTTAGATGCAACATTAGTTGAGAGGCTTTCATCCACTTCTTTGATATCATAAACCTTTTATGTAAGAGTCTAAGTGTTTAAGGTGTAAAATGTGCATTTTGTATAGATCTGTCTTAGTAATTCATAAATTATTGAGAGATCATTGGTATACTTTACTTTGTCCCTGTGACCGACCTCTTCCAACATAACTAAATTCCCTTACTAGGTGGTATTGGCTACAACCATTAGTTGATTTCCCAACTTCCTTCTATAGGTGGAGATGAAATTTGAGCTCATTAAGGAAACTTTGTTTTTCACTGTCAACATCATGTTGAAAATGGCAATAAGAAATGTTAAAAATAGAAGTGCTAAAAATAGGATTGCTATAAATAGTGGTTCGGGTACAGTGTTGGACATAGCAACAAGGAATGAAAAATGGAAGTGCTAAAAATAGCATTGCTATAAATAGCATTTCGGGATGGATTCCAATTTTAGTTAGTCCCTGAACTAAAATTGAGAAGTAAAATTCGAATTTGATTTTAGCAACGGTTTGTAAAATAATTAATTAATTCATCTTGAGTTAATTAGTTAAAGAAAAATAAACATGAAGTCTATGTGGGGACATGCAACAATTTTTCCATTAATTGAGGAATTTATCCATCAATTAAAGAGATAAGGATGAGTTGTAATTAGTTGGTTCAGTTAACAGTCAAGTGCAGTTAGATTAATTCAAACAGTTTGTTGAATTAATTGTGAGTTCAGTTAGTTAATGCTTGCGTGCATGTAATAACTGCATTTCAGATCATTGAATATTTTCTCATAAATAACTCATGCATGTCAGTTCAGCCAAAGACCTAGTTGAGATCAGAGGAGAGACAATGTACTATCAGTTGGATGAATTTTTCCTATAAAGAGAACTCATCCATGCAGAAGGATTCATATCCTTCAGGGTTGTGCAGTTTGTTTTGAGCCAAGTGAGCTGTGCGAGGTGAGAATTCACACAAGTGGAAGCACTGGACCCCAGGAAAAATTGCGCAAGGAAATAGGAGGTTTGGAAGGCAGAGGAGAAGGTTGTGAGAGCCTTTGACTGTCTATGAGCAATATTGTTTGATTGTAGAGAGAGCAGGATAGCTTGAGCGCTGATTCTTTTTGTAACTTAAACAAGATTTCCACTTGTATGATAATACAAAGATTGGGGTTTTAGGCTGAGGCTTTCCCTGGGTTATTTCTTCTGTGTTATGTGTGATTGATTTCTCATCCTTAGTTATATGTGTTCTCTTGATTTTGCTCAATTCGATTAAGCTTCCGCAAAGTGTTGTAGAAATAGATATTGTATTTTGCTTTAGTCTATTGCATAATCTGTTGATCTACAATGGGAATTTCTACATGGTATCGAAGCAAAGGTGATCAAGGTGAATAACAATGTAACAGAAGGCAGAAGTTTGAAGTTTGAGGTTCCCGAATATAGAAATCGAGTTCTTAATACATCTCAATTTCACCAATGGTGTTCAGCGGTTTAAGGCTCGAGTATGCCCTTGATGGCAGCTCGAATTATATACCCTGGAAGGATCACATGGAGGCAATATTAAAGGATAATGGTCTAAAGGACTTCATTGATCAAGAAGTCCCCAAGCTGACTGATGCTACTCAACTGGTGGAATGGAAGAAATGTGTGGCTAGAGCAAGGAGAAGGAGAATCTTCCTGAAGGGAGTTTGAGACCACATTGTCTCAAGCCTCCATGGGAAGGAGACACCATTTTCGATGTGGAAAACATTGAAAGATCTATATCAAAACAACGATGATTTGAGGAAGCTGGCGCTGAAAGACAAGCTTCGTAAGATCAAGTGTGAAAAAGGCGACACGATCTCTACATATTTGAACAAGCAAACCACCTGCAGGGATGAGCTTGGAAGTGTAGGGATCACGACCGCTGATGATGACATGGTGAGTCTTGCACTCCTCTGTCTTCCTAAGAGCTAGCATAGCTACCAAGATTCGGTTAATGGAAGAGAAAAACTGCCAGATTGGGAACGACTTTGGTCGAATCTGATGCAGGAGGAAATAAGAAAAAACATTGAGATGGATCCTCATCGAAGCAAGATGATGAGGAAAATCTAGTCTTAGCGAGTAAGGCGAGGAAAGAGAAAGGGAAGGCATCCCATCCCAAATCCGATTCTTCCCATGGTGAGAAGAAGATTGACAAATCGAAAATGTGATGCTTTCATTGTCATGAAGTGGGCCATTATGCTATGAATTGTCCACAAAAGAAATCCAAGAAGGGTTCCTCGAAGGGATTTGATGGTGAGGCATTAGCCTCACAATTTGAGCTAGATTTCTCGCTTTTCGCATGTAAGGTTTCATCCATGGTGGAATGTGGTTGGTTTCTTGACAATGGAGCTTCTTTCCACATGACCGGCGACAAGAGTTTGTTTAGTACCTTGGAGGAGAAAGATCTCCAGATACTCATAACGATGGGTAATGATGAAAAGTATAGTGTCACAGGTGTAGGCACAAATGTTTTTCAGAGGGAGCATGGAGCTCACATTACCTTGACCGATGTCAAGTATGTACTAGGACTGAAGAAAAATTTGGTGTCGATCGCCATGTTGGAAGACAAGGGCTATGATGTAGTCTTCAATAAGGGAAAGGTTTTCCTTCGACACATCACCATGAGACAGGTGAAGCAGATTGATTCTCGAGTCAAGAACATGCATGCTCTTGAGGTTCAAGATGCATGCAAAGCCTTGAGGAGCAAGGCAATTGATGGAGACTTGGTGGTTGAGAGGGAGAGTACATTACCTCTTAAAGTGCAGCCACAAGAGAAACCTTAGAAAATTGTGGAGGAGCCACAATTGGTGAAGCAGCTTCAAGAGGTTGTGGAGCAGCGACAACTAGAGAAGCCGAGAGAAAATCGAGTAGACATCTACTCATGCAGAGACCTCCAGTAGGGGGAAATTTCGAGCCAGGTGGGCAGAGGGATCACATGCATCCATACCTCCAGGTCAGAGGTGGGGCGATGTGGAGTGATAGTCCCAAGAAGGTTGGAATAGGGGCAGGATCATTGAGGTACCTAGCCTCTTTGATTAGACCTTGCTACGGGAGCCCTGATGAGGAGTAGCAGGATTGGTTGAGTGGGTAGAGACAGATGCAGATGGAGCAGAAGAGAGAGCTACAGTGCAGGAATCCCAAGACAATGCAGAGCTAGCAGGCTGCAACAATGTGAGAGGCAGATAAGTGTTGCATCAGTTCAGGATGACACAGAGAGGTGTGCAAAGGTGCGAGATTCATGGAATGTTGCAGTAGCTCAGAGGTTAGAGAGGGATCACTTGTTAGCGGCAGAGGGAGCTTCAGCATCAGAGTATGTTTCTAGCCCAACAAAGAGGTCAGTTGGGAGATTTTTTTGTTTCTAGAGTTACTGGAGCAACAACACTTGAGAGAAGTGTTGCAATGCAGAACATTCCAAAGGTTCAAGACCGGGTTCGAGTTGAATGCCATTCTTATTGAGAGGGAGTGTTGAAAATGGCAACAAGAAATGTTAAAAATAGAAGTGCTAAAAATAGCATTTCTATAAATAGTAGTTCGGGTACCAGTGTTGGACATAGCAATAAGGAATGAAAAATGGAAGTGCTAAAAATAGTATTGCTATAAATAGCATTTCGGGATGGATTCCAATTTTAGTTAGTCCCTGAACTAAAATTGAGAAGTAAAATTCGAATTTGATCTTAGCAGTTGTTTGTAAAATAATTAATTAATTCATCTTGAGTTAATTAGTTAAGGAAAAATAAACATGAAGTCTATGTGGGGACATGCAACGGTTTCTTCATTACTTAAGGAATTTATCCATTAGTTAAAGAGATAAGGATGAGTTGTAATTAGTTGGCTCAGTTAACTGAGTCAAGTCCGGTTAGATTAATTCAAACAGTTTGTTGAATTAATTGTGAGTTCAATTAGTTAATGTTTGCATGCATGTAACTGATGCACTTAAAATAACTGAATATTCTCTCATAAATAACTCATGCATGTCAGTTCAGTCAGAGACCCAGTTGAGATCAGAGGAGGGACAGTGTACTATCAGTTGGATGAATTTTTCATATAAAGGAAACTCATCCATGCAGAAGGATTCGTCTCCTTTAGGTTTGTGCAGTTATTTTTGAGCCAAGTGCGCTGTGTGAGGTGGGAATTCACACAAGTGGAAGCACTGGACTCCAGGAAAAACTGTGCAAGGAAATAGGAGGCTTGGAGGGCAAAGGAGAAGGTTGTGAGAGCCTTTGATTGTCTATGAGCAATATTGTTTGATTGAAGAGAGAGCAGGGTAGCTTGAGAGCTGATTCTTTTTGTAACTTGAACAAGATTTCCACTTGTATGATAATACAGAGA
>APFE031404644.1:63498-83035 GCA_000404065.3 Pinus taeda | reverse complement strand
TTTTTTTTTTTTTTTTTCTTAGCGAACAATAGCAATGAGTTACAAAATTACCTTGGTTAAAAGTAATATAATTGAAACACTCTCAAACCTTTAACCTCTTCCAAAACAGAATTTAGAAACACATTGTGACATCTTGTCCATCTTTTACCTATCTAATGATAACCTAAAAATCATAGAACTTTGGTAATCTTCTTTTACAATGCCAAGATTTCAAATCATGATTCATACATATGGTCTAGATGGACTCAAAGGTCATGCCTACTAAATTGGACTGAAAGGCCATGCACACTAATTAGTATCCACCCTAGATTGATGAGCACCATGTTTGCTAAATAAAAAGATAGATAATATGCCATAAATTTAAAAAGGAATGCATATTTAAAACATGCGAAATGCTTACAATTTTCACTATATACTGAATATCAGTACAAAACCATTCATGTGAGGCATTTGAAATTTTTTCTATGTAAACTAGATCATATATTTTACATCACAGTTGAACATCAGGGGTTGGTACTTCCCCAGGAGATGGTACTAATAAATTTAGCAATCTCAAAATCACCTACTATATCACAATAATTATCATGGTTAAGTTAGACTTTGGGGTATGACCTCTGTTGTGCGTTGGGCTGCCTGTGATCATTATTAGGTTGTTATTCTAATATAGCTTTTGGAAAAACAATGTTTTTAATTATCTGAATTGAATCTCATGGGTTGGAGATGATGAGTATTCCCAAAAGAACAAGTTGGATGGAGGTCCATAGGAAGTCAAGTAAAAAGCCTTTTAACCGACAATGTTGTTAGTTAATGGCTCTCCCAATATCCAAGGCCATGTGGTGGATTGTACATCCACTAGTTGTTTTTCCTAAAATCTACATTGTCTTACTTATATGCTACTAAAGATTTACTCGTCATTCTCTTCTTGAGAGCATACCATCTAGAGGTTATAAATAAAAGGTGACAATTCTAGAATTAGTAATGCAAAAAGTTTTCTCAAGAATATTACCTCAAGAAAAGTATCTCGGTTAAAACATGGATAATGATCATATCATTTTAATTTATGTCTTTTGGATAATAATGATCACATCAATTTAGATCCGTGCTCAACTCCCAAACAAATTTTCTCCCACGATAACCATTGATGGTGCCAAGTAGTGGACCTTGCCCAATTTGCAACCATTAAAATAACCTTTATTCCTTAACTCCTAAATCCTCTGAAGCTTCTTACTCCTGCTCTTGATTTAGATAGCCAGTGGTCAAATACAATACTAATTAATATTATGGGCATGACAGCCTTGGAATCCTTTGGATTTCAAAGGTGTTCTTTGCACTATAGCTTACTAGTTCTGGCATTCTTTGTGTTTATTTAAGATACATTTGTAGGAATATTTTCACTATGGACAATCTCTAGAATAATACAAAACTCACTAATGTGGTTAATTTTTTTGTCTCTTTTAGGGTTACCTGGCACATATTTGTTCAAAGCCATAGACAATCAGTGCTCCAGAAAGAGATTAAAAGATCAATAACATTGTGATTTTGTTCTATGATGATTGGCGATTTCAGGGCCGCTTGCTTCTTCTGACAAATTTCTTGATTTTGGTGTGAGGTAAGTCGTCTTAGTTCTTCAATGTTCACTAAATTACAAAGTCAAATAAAAATCTGGATTGTACTCCTCTTTTTGACCAGAGACTAAACTTTAACCACTGTAGTGCAAAGCCACTAGTTAACTATCTTTGCAAAGAATTCGTTAGTTGGATTTTATAGTTTTCACTTGCTACTTAATTTCGTTTCATTTCACTGAATTCTTTGTGATCCAAATACATTTTTTGTGAAGCATCTAATCATTTCTTGCCAAGACTACAATTGTAAAGGGATGCAGGAAGGGAATAATCCCATTTTTATTAGTCCACCCTTTAGATCTTCACTGAGGTCATACTTACTTGAATATGTGAAGGCTTCCAAACTAATTCCATTGTGGATATTTAGGAGGACTTGTTTACAGATCAAGAAATAATACCATCTTGGAAAGAACAAGTAGATTTTGTTGTCATTTAACATACATTTTTTGTTGATTTAACTCAGAGAAACACAACTTCTCTCCATGATATACCTAGACCAATCTTTGTCAAGAAACCAATATTCTACCTTGAGTGTTAGCAATCATGGGTCTCCTCAATCTAAGGCTCCTCCTAGGACTACACAATCAAGTATAACACTAATTAATTTTGTAGGCATGTTAGCCTTGAAATCCTTTGGATTTTAAAGGTGTTCTTTGCACTCCACTATTTAATGAATATCAAACACTTGCCTTCATTGAATAACTGTCCCAGGAGCTAAAGAGTTCCCATAGTCCACATTTGAGTAGTAGATATATCCCATGAAGGGCAATTTTATGGCCTTCCAATAATATTCAAAAAGAATTTGAACTAAAAAGCTAATCAATTGAAAGTTGAATTAGACTTGGTCAAATATGCTGGACATCCTTGCTTGTAGATATTCAATCTTGAAATGATCTAACACCGTCTTATTCTTTAATTCCCGGCTCTAGAAAAATTTCATCAATTATCCAAACTTATATCCTTTGTATAGAGTGAGATGTTGTTCATCAACCACGAGTGCTACAGGGGAAATGAAGGCATTTTCCGAAAGACCATAAAACATAGGAATTGATATAAGAGCAGTAGATGCATTTGTTAATGCTCGATGTTCCACACTTATGAATCTCCCATTGCTCACTACTTGAAAAATGATTAGCATTAATAATAACATTGACAAATTTTCAGGTGGAAAAAATATTGGATTTGCTCTTGCTTTTGTTAAATACCCATAGTTGATCTCCCATATTAACAATGAAAGCATTGGGTATGGGTTGTACAACAACCTACTTTCCATTCGTGACTACTCGTAGACCAATGACCTCGCCTTGCATTAAAACAATTATTCCACGTGATTGTGTCTTCGATGTTATAGAAGTAGGTGAGGTTTCCATTGTTGCGATTAATGGAAACCTCTTTAACAAGCCTTTTAAGATCCTTTACAATGTTGTGCAGGGTTTCAATTTTGACTATGCTTCCATGGTTTAAGATTGGATTTTTAAAAATGTTTAGGGGTTTTCTGATTACTGAAATTTGGTTATGAATTTATGATTTTGTTGATTTGGAGGGATGATTGTTATTATATGTGAAACCCTTAGTTTGAACCTGATTGTTGTGATAATATGGAACATTTTAAAACGATTGTCATTATATGTGAGGCTCATTAGCATTGATTGTCATGTGATATGGAATGTTTAAAAAAGCTTTAGAATTTTTTATTAAAATTTTTTAGTCTTTTTAAATATATAATCCAATTAAATTAATAAAATTTGATGGATATCGAATATTTTAAAAAGAATTGATTTTATAAATTTTTTATTATAAATTATTTTGGTTTTAAACTATATATGTGTTTTAATTTAAAATTTTAAAAATTATATGTAGGGTTTTAATTTGTATGGATTTTCATAATTTCAATTTAATTATCAATTACTAAAAAAACAATATAAAAATAAATAGCTCGTAAAATTGGATTTATACACTTTTCTTGCCAATGTGTTTTTCTAAAACATGGGGTTTACATGTTGTGAAGCTGCCCTATATTTTGCTTGGATTTAACACCTAAATTCTATTTTGATTTTTATTGTTAAAGTAATATTATTATTATTATGTAAGTTACACAATGGCCATGTCCAAGATAACACTCTAAAGAAGAGAATAAAACCTGAAAAATGAAGTTAAAAATATATTAAATTAATGATAACCTTTTTAGGAAAGTAAAAAAAATTTTGATATAAAAATATGTGTTTTTAATAATGTGTATTTTAGTTAAAATATTTTTTTCTTATCATTTTTTTTAATATTATTTTTATTATTCGAAATTCATTCCTTAATACCTAGGATATATTTATATTTTTTTATTAGATATGTTTTTTATATGAGCGTCTTGTTACCCACTTGCAGTATGCATTCATAGTTTTCCTATGTTATTATCTCTTACATATTCAAACAATTTGTCTTATTTAAATGTATTTAGATTGCAAATAACACCTCAATATTTTCATACTAACATAGGAAAATTCATTTTTTCTTTACAAGTCTAGATAACCAATGAATTACAAACAATATGAACATGTTAGCTTTCCCTTAATTCATAACTTTTGATGTACTGCTATAGGTAAACATCTAACATGAGAAAACCCACATATAAACAATTTTAAAGCAAAAATCACCTTTATGAATTTTGTTCTCTATACTACTTATTATGTTGTCTCTACTTCAGAAAATGACAACAAAACTTACTGAAAATGCTATTTTCTCAATGCTCTTTGGATCAAGTCATATTCGACCATTGCTACAAATTGTTGAACTTGACCCTATTCAGTCGATGCAAAGTTCAACTCTACAATATCTCACTATCATATCCGATGGCACACATATGAATCACCTTATTTTTCCAACAGATTTCAATGACATCGTTGCAACAAGCTTGTTGCAGAAGGGTTCTATTATACATGTTAAAAGTTAGACTACTTCAGCTATTGGTCCATCAATGTAAGTTTGTCACAGATTTCTAATTTAAAATTTATATATTTTCTTCATACCACTTTCGAGTCTAACAATTACTCCTATGACTATCATTTACCGTGTAGGTCTATAACGCTACTAGACTTCGAGATTTCTGCTTCATCTACACCCTTAATTGGTAATCCAAAAAATTTGAGTATTCTGATCACTTCTCAAGAAGAGACTCCCTCCTCATCGAACCAAGAGCCTTCATCGAAAATGCACTACCCCCTTCCTTCTATTCCAATCCCATCCTTCATGCAAGTCCATATTCCCATTAGAGCACTAAACCCTTACCATTCAAACTAGTGCATAAAAGGCTACGTTCAAAGAAAGACACCTCTTCGACAATTTTAAAATCAATACAAACCCAGTAAAGTGTTTGGCTTTGACCTCTTCGATACAGAAGGTGGAGAAATACACATTAAACGTTTCAACAATGTTGCCCATTATTTTTTTGATGAAATCCAAGTTGGAAATGTCTACATTGTCTCAAAAGAAAATGTGAAAATGGCTAATAAGCAATACAATCACTTAAACAATGACTGGGAAATTTTGTTAAATGCAACATCTACCATAGAGCATGTTGCCAACGAAATAAAACGCAACCTGACGGTGTATTTCAATACAAAATCAATCAATGATATCAGAACAACAAGCACCAACTTGATTGTTGATGTTCTTGGTATTGTTACTGACATTTCCAATCCGTGCACTATACATAGAAAAGAAGGCTCTGAAGTTACTAAACAAACAATACACCTTCAAGATATATCTATATATAACATGGATGTGATCTTTTGGGGAGGAAATTTTGATGTTATATTAAGGAAATTTTCTACTTATGTGTTGCAGGAAATAACCCCATCATTGCAATCAAGTCTACCCATGTTGGAGAATTTAATGGAAAAAATGTTGGCACTACAACAAGATCCATTATTCTTGTAGATCCTAAGATTGAATAAGCCCACACACTAAAGTCATGATTTTAAAAAGAATGTTCCACTACAACTTCTACATGCTTAAAAACAATATATTCACCTTCTTTTTCCATCGACCAAAACAATAACAATTGCTGATATTTACAGTATTGATTCCTCAGAGAAACCTGCATTCTACCAAGTGAAAGCACACTAACAAAAATTTGGATGGACAATTTTTACTACCTTTCTTGTCCATATATCGTTAATGGAAAAAAATGCATGAGAAAACTTATTCCAAAAAATACAAGCACATGGTATTTCCCAAAGTGCAATGTTGAAGTAACTAGGTGTGATTACAGATACTTACTTAAGATCAACATACAAGATCACATTGGTGAGTTAATTTCAACAGTTGCTTTCAAAGACGTGACATCTACAATTCTTGGGATTAATGCAAAGGACTTCTATTTGTTATCCTCAGATCTAGATCTAATCAAGGAAATCTCTCCAAAGCACTCTGGACAGATCACATTTTCACACTGTCAATGAAGACAAAAACATTTAGAGGAATACCACGCTTGAAATGCGTTATCATGAAAGAAGAAAGCTTGCAATTCACAATAGAATGCAACAAAATCCTTCAAGCAATCAATAACATCTCGATATCATAGATAGATATCGTTACATGTACTTTTGCCTTTTTGACAATTTGTATTATTTTACTTTATAAATACAATTTTAGACCATATAGTATTGTATGCCTTCTTGGAAAATTTTCTTATCATTATTGAAATAAATATTCGTCCTCTATGCATCTATTATTGCATTATGTACATACACTTATTCAAATTGATTTTTCTTTATTTATTTTAACAAATAAGGGAACTTGATGCATTACACATGCAATTATCTTTCAAACACATTGTTCTAATTATAAATTAGCATAAAAATATTCATTTTTTTTTTTTCATTTTATACAATAAGATTATTGTTTTCTCTCCAAATAACATTTCCATTTCCCCTCTCTTTCATGTAGGTGCCTTAACTTGTGAAAATGTCTGCTTCTTGTAATGATGAACGTGCCCAAATATACTATGCAACAAATAAATAATAAATAAATGAACGCCAATGTGAGCTTTATCATGCTAAAAAGGCGTCATAGATTCCCAAAAAAACAAAAAGCAAAAGAAAAACCAACATTCATCATCCAAAACATATGATGCAAATTCATATTTTCCATCAAACCTCTACATATTTAACACTTCCCACCTCGAAAGAAATCCTCATTTGCAATTTTCATACTCTCAATCTCTTGAGCAAGCCACTCAAACAAATACATCCGTAGCTCATTTCCATGCCCCCTCCATTGCACATGCTTTTAACAACATTCACATTAATGATGCACATTTTGACTTCCATGCAAATATTGATAAACTTGCACTTAAATGTCCATGCTCCATTTGTGTTGAATCATATCTTGGAATACATATTCGCAATTTGAATTGAATGTATTGCTGCTCCAGATGCATGTATGAAACAAAAGGTCAACACTTTTCATTATCAAACAACATGGACCTTGGTCCTCAACCCCCTGTCCTTGCTTCTCTTTCAAAAATAGAATAAGTGTTCATTTCTAGGGTTAACCCTATACTCCAAGTAACACACGCATGTGGTGGCCAATATAAATACACTCGCCACAATTTTCTTTCCACAAGACATTACAAAAATCACAAGCATGTTGCCATGCTGTGTTGAAGACTTGGACATTCTAATTGTTACCCGTCATAGTAATGACCATCGTGCTTATGATTGCATTTTTAGTAGACATCATGTGCTCATTTCATTAGAATACAAATTGAAAAATGCCCCATACTATAAGAATGCTTGGATTGATAACAACGCACTAGTATCCTTACCAACAATGCCCACCAATGTCTCTTCCTCCTGTCGTCATTCTAATACCACAGATCAAACTGCTCACCTATCTCCTCAAACACCACTTGATCCCATTAAAGATGCTATGAATCCATACCCACACCACACATCATCATTTATACCCACTATTCCTAATACAAATATATAAATACAAGAAATACGACAATATTTACATTTCCACAACCACCATTCTGATACTACAATTGAATGACCACCAATTGACCTATCCCTAATCAATGAATACAACACAGAAGGTCTCCTCTCTATGGGTTTCTCTGCTCTTTTCCCCACAGGAGCTGCAATGCCAAATCAAAAAAGAATGAAAGAAGTGTAGTTACATGAATATGCACTTCATCTCATACGTTACCACGATAACATGTTTAGAAAGCACCCACAATTTCACTACTACAGATACAATAGGATTATACTCCATTGAAGTCAAGAAACAACCTCCGTTTTTGTAAAAAAAAACATCACAGATAACTTCGCAACATCTATCCACGATCTCAACATCTGATTAGAAAAAGTTCCAAACGAGAAGTTGGAAAAACAAGTCATGTGATTCAGTTGCTCTCTATGTGGCACAATATATTTTTGGCATAAAGATAAAAATGAACTAACAAACATGATATCTCAGCTCCATTGCCCGACGTTGTTCTTCACATTAAGTGGAACTGACACAAAATGGCATGATCTTCATGAAGTCATGCCAAGATGTCAACCTCCTGGTGTTGCAAAACAAAAAAAAGGAGAAATGATAACATTATCTCTAACTCCCATTTAACATCACTGCACCATAAATTCACAACATTCTATGAAGTTACCTCAGAGAAACACTTGTAGAAAAAAGACTATTGGTACAAGTATGCACTCTACCACATTACTTTCATAATTCTCTAAACAACAAACCTCACCTAATGCAAAATTGTCTAACAAAAATGCATACTTCATAGGTCTGAATGGAAACATAGAGGATTCTCACATATCCATGATTTCCTTTGGATAGAAAACACACCTGATATGGAAAGCCTTAACTAGGATGACATGTAAGCAATTGATAATGCTAAGCAATTCTTCGACAAATACATATCATCTTGGAACTCTTGCCTTTCTACACTTTTAAACCAACCCATTAATCACGCAAATTTAGAAGACCCTTGCCTATTGTCCACACCAGATATTCTTAGAACCAATCCTTTTAATAATTATGAACAACTCATCAATTGCATTGAACGACACACCAAATGCACCAAAAGCACATTCCTAAGAAAGAAAGGCTCCTCATTCTAATGTTTCTATAAAGCACCTTGGGAACTACATCCAAAATCATCCTTATTCATTGACTCCAATGGCAAAAAGATATACACCCCTGCTCACAATAATGATCGACTCAATACCCATAACCCTGCCATCCTATCTATTTGGCATGCAAATCCTGACTTCCAACCAATACTCTCAATCCATGTCGTACAAAAATATATAGCAAAATATGCATCCAAAGTAGAAAAAAATATGAAAGTTTCTGCCACATGCTACGTAGAATTATGATTGCTTCACCTAATGTTGACCCAACAACATGTGAATTTCAAAAATTCCTTGTAGAAACCCTTGTCGATCATGACATTGGAGCACAAGAAACGTGCCATATGTTGCAAAAATTACCATTGACATTGTGTCGTTGATCCTTGTTTTCTCTAAATGTAAGCCAAAAAGTTTATATGCGTCTACACAAAATAACACCACCTCTTCTCCATCACCACACATCATAGATACATACATCTAATGCTCATCTTTCATGCTATCCACATCACTTACAAAACCAGCAAGATCTTGGTCATATGATCCTCATCGAAAGGCAAGCAAATGGAAACTTAGACCTGAAAAACTAATTGTTCGTGTCATACCACACTACTCCTCAATACCAGCCACAACGGAACCTTGCTACGCTAACTTTTTTTTAGTTGAGCTTATGCTATAAAAACAATTTCGTCATGTTGCTCGAGATATAAGAGATTATGCTGAAGAATTCATCATAAATTGGAAAACCTTTCGTCTATTATACAAACCTTGGCATCAACACCACACACTATCTAATATTGAACCTGTTGCAAATGATAACTGAACTGTTCATGAAACTCATCCTCTAGACACCATGGGGTTAAATGAATGGGAATTACTCTCCCAATTGCACCCTACAAACGAACTCCTCATAAATGACCTTGACGTGCTTAGCCTTCATTGTTTTGATGACAACCATAACTGGACTCATACCACTATCCCATTAGATCTACAAGAAAAAAACATACAATTCATTGAGAATAACCGCTCTATCTAATGCATCCTTCAAACACATAAACATATCCTAACGAACCTTAACTCATTATCTCCAATGCAAAGAAAAGCTATGACTATTATTTCTTATCATTTTTCTAAGGATATTTTTCCCGCTCTAAGAATGATAATAAAAGGCACTGCTAGTACTGGAAAATCCCACCTTATAAATTGCATCAGAGAAATGCTCATAACCATTTCCATATCACGACCTTCACTGATCATGCTCCTTGCCCCTACAGGTGTTGCAACCTTCAACGTACAAGCATCGACAATCCATTCTGCCCTCCACCTTTTGTTACGAAACTAACTCACAAAAATATAGGAAAGATAGATCAACGCCTTAGAAATAAGTCTCTTCGAGGGGGAAACCTCCTTTACATTACACAAATGAACAATTCTTAGATGATTCAAATGACAAAACCTCCTTTCTATATATAGGACTCTAAGGGGTCACAATATAACCAAAGCCGACCTACAAATAATAATATAAAGACACAAAAATAATAATAGTGGGATTCTGTGGGGCACAATAATAACAATATGGGGACAATAGGGGCACAACAATAACAATAAGGGATACAATGACAATAGTAATAGGGGAATCACTAGTATTATAGGGACGTAATATGCCCCTCTCCTTCAAAAAAGTGTTGTCCTCAACACTTGAGTAGTTATGGATGCTTGTGTATAAAATTCTCATTTTCCCATGTCGAATCTTCAACAGGTAAGTTCTTCCACTTGATGCGATACTCTGAAATTGATCGATTTCATAGCTGTCGAGTTCTTGTTTATTGGACTTCTTCAGGTTCCAATATGATTTTTTCTTCCTCATCAAGTTCTCGCAATATTGTTTGAACTAGAAGCTTGTCACCTATAACCTTCTTTAAGCATGAAACATGGAAAAATGGGTGCACTCGAGAAGCTGCAGGAAGCTCCAATTTGTATGCCATAGTACCTATATTTTGCAATACCTTGTACAAACCATAATACTTTGGTGATAATTTATTATGCTTCTCAGCTTACTTGAGGGACATTTGTTTATATGGTTGTAACCGTAGGAATACCCAATCACCTACCTCAAAACTTCTTTCGCTGCGATGTTGATCTGTTTGTTATTTCATTCTATTCTGTGCCAAGGTGAGGTTATCCTTTAAGAGTTGGAGAACTTGTTGCTGATGCTCGATGTGATCTTCCAATACTTGAACATTAGAATTTTCTCTTAAATATGATGTGATGGATGGTGGATGATATCCATAAAGTGCCATAAATGGGGTCATTTTTGTTGCACTATTGAAGGAAGTGTTATGCCACCATTCAACCAGAGACAACCATTTGACCCATTGTGTCTATTTATCAGATACAAAGCAACAAAGATATCCTTCCAAACATTTGTTTACTATCTCAGTTTTCCCATTAGAGTGAGGATGATAACATGAGCTATGAGCTAACTAAGTACCAAGACAAGAAAATAATTATGTCAAAAAAGTTTCCGTGAAAATGGGATCTCTGTCACTTACAATAATCTTTGGGTTTCCATGTAGCTTTTGAATTGTTTCCATAAATGCGGTAGAAATTGTACTCACTTTAAATGGATGAGATAATGCACAAAAGTGTGCATACTTAGTAAGTTTGTCAACTACCACCATGATAACACTCTTTCCTTCAAACTTGGGTAAACCTGTGATAGAATCCATTGAAACCTCCTCCCAATGTTGGCTTGGAATGGATAAAGGTTGTAATAGTCCTAGGGTCTTAATTGTTTCAACTTTATTTTGTTGGTAAACCAAACATTCTGCCGCAAACTTTTGAATATCTGATTTAAGGCTATCCCACAAAAATACTTTTTAACCCTGTGGTAGGTTTTCAGAATTCTGAGTGCCCTTGTAAGGGAGAGGTGTGCAATTCCCTAAGAATATTTTGTTTGAGTTGTGAATTCTTACATAGGTATAACCGATCCTTATACTAGAACGAATCATTTTTCTAGCTAAATGTATCAGATGTATTGGGATCTTGTTGTATCTTTTGAATGAGTGCCTACACTTCCTCGTCATTCTTCCATTCATCTGTTGCTTCGTTTATCCAATCTAGTTGGATAATAAAAATGGCTCAAAGAAATGCTTCCACATCCTCATCCTTTCTTGAGAGTTCATCCACCACAACATTTTGCTTCCCTTTTTTGTAGATGATTTCAAAGTCATAACCCAACATCTTTGTGACCCATTTTTCCTGCTCTTTTGAAGATAATCTTTGTTCTAAAAAGTATTTAAGACTATCATGATCTGTGTTTACCTTGAAGTGTCTTCCCATTAGGTAGGGTCGCCATTTCTTAAGTGCATGTAGTATTGCTAACATTTCCTTCTCGTAAATAGCTTTGTGTAAATACTTTCCTTTGATTGGATGACTTTTGAAAGCAATGGGTCTTTCTTCTTGCATTAAAACAACACCAATTCCATTTCTCGAGGCATCACATTCCACAATGAAGGTTTTTGTGAAGTTTGGTGTAGCTAATACTGGTGCTTGGCAGATTGCCTCTTTAAGATATTCAAAGGCCTTCGTTGCTTCTAGAGTCCATGAAAATACATCTTTCTTCAATAATGTTGTTAGAGGTGCTATTATTCTCCCATAATTCATAACAAACTTGCGATAATACCCTGTCAACCCAAGAAATCCTCGTAGATGCTTTATGGATGTGGGGATTTTCCATTCCTTAATGGTTTTAATTTTGCTAGGGTCTACCATAACATCTTCATGAGATACAATATGACCCAAATATTCCACCTCTTGTACTCCAAAGAAAGATTTGGAGATTTTTGCATATAATTGTTTCTCCTCCAATAGTTTGAGCACCATGTCAACATGTTGGCCATGATACTTCCAAGACTTTCTTTAGATTAGTCTATTTTCAAAAAATACTAACACAAATTTTCTAAGGAAGGGTTTGAAAAGGGAATTCATCAAACCTTGAAATGTAGAAGGTGCATTAGTAAGGCCAAAAGGCATAACCAAAAATTCATAATGACCCTCATGAGTTCTAAATGTTATTTTTGGAATGTCTTCAGTCTTCATTCTGATTTTGTGATATCTTGAATGAAGATCCAACTTAGTGAATTCAATTGATCCATGCAATTCATCCAATAAATCATCAATGATAGGAATTGGAAATTTATCTTTAATAGTGAGCTTGTTGAGCTCCTTATAATCTGACACATGTGCCATGATCCATACTTCTTGTGAACCAATACTACTGGAGCAGAGAAAGAACTTTAACTAGGTTGAATTATGCTGGCCTCTAGCATTTCAGCAACCATACGTTCAATTTCAATCTTTTGGACATAGGGATATCTGTAAGGCCTAATGTTTGGAGGAACACTTCTTGGAATCAAATTAATAGCATGATTATGATCACGCATAGGTGGGAGGCCTTTGGGAGTCTCAAATACCTTGGAATGATTGTCCAAGACTTTTTGGAGATCTAGAGAAATGGATGATTTCAATGTCCAACCTCTAACAAACATAATTTTGCAATTATGCCTCATTGTTCTTTCTTTAGAAGCTTTGTCATTCCGTTAGAGCTAATTATCTTTCTTGGTTTCCCTGCGATACCCCTTAATTCAACTTCCTTTCCTTCTGAAGAGAAATTCATGAAAAGTTCTTTAAAATTAAAAGCTATTGTACCCAAGGATTGTAGCCATTGGACTCCTAGTATAACATCAGCACCACCCATTGGAATGGAAAAAATTGCGCTATTGAATACATATTCTCCCATGCATAGCTTGATATTATGGCACTTCCCTGAGAAATTTATGGTTCCTCCACTTGCAACCATCACTTGACACTCTGGTGCTGGATATAGGAAGAAATTCAATTCCTTGGCTATCTACAATGAATAAAATTATGGGTACTTCCTGAATCAATCAACACTATTACCTTTTCCTTCTTGATATGCCCTTCTATCTTGATAGTTTGAGGCATAGTGATTCTAGCCAATACTTTACAAGATATGGCCGGGTTCATTTATTCTTTTTCTAGGGTTTGTTCCTGGTGTATATCCTCTTCTTTTGACATTTCTTGTTCCTTTTCTTCCTCCTTTTCACAATCTATGTAAAATAAATTCTTCTCGGCACACTTATGACCTTTAGTGTATTTGTTATCATAGCTGTAACAAAGCCCTTTTGCTCTTTTTCTTCCATTTGTTGTGGTGTCAACCTTGTAGGTTGTGGATGGCTAGGGGCAACAACACTTCCAACTTTATGATTGTGAGTGGTAGGCCTCCTTGTTTCCATAATTTTTCTTTCCAATTTTCTTGCCAACTTGAATGCCTTCTCCAATGAATCTAGTTCCCAAATGCGAACCTCATGTTGGATGTTTTCTTTTGAAGTCCCTATGAACACATCAATCCTATGCTCCTCTAGAATATCTTTTACCCTTATATTCAATTTTTGGAAGTCCTCAATGTGCTCCATCATTAAACCCTTTTGTTTGAGATTTATCAATTGGCTAAAAAAAGTGTTGCTTTTTGTATCCTCATAATGTGCTATCATTTCATCAGTAAAGATAACCCAAGTGGCAATTTGTTTACGAGAGCAAAGCCATCAATACCATACAAACTGATTTGGTTCCAAATATAAAGTTGCAATGCGTACCTTTTGTGTGTTTTTCACATTATGGAGATTGAAAAATTGCTCCATCTGTAGTATCCATGTTTCGAAATCCTTGCCATCAAACTTCCTCATATTGATCTTTGGAACATGGTGGTTATTCAATCCAACATTAGAGTCTATGAATTCATGATTAACATTTATTTTGTTCTCATCATGAGTTTCCTTTACTACCCTTTCACCATTAGTAAGCATTTCTTGTAGAAACTTTGTCATATTTGTCTTCAAATCTGTCTTCAAATCTTCCATGCCTTTCTTTATATCATCCATCTTAGCTTCCACGCCATCCATATTAGCTTCTACGCCTTTATTTAAACCATCCATCTTAGCTTTCACGCCATACATCTTAGCTTCTACGTCTTTCTTTAAACCATCCATCTTAGCTTTCGCTACTTTTTGTGCGAGTGAAATTTGTTGCACTTGGTCTTGTAATTTTGATATATCATGTTGCATTTATTCCTCTTCTTCATGAGTCATGCTAGAGCTTTCAGTTTGCTTACTAGTTGTTTCCATTTTGTTTCTTTGTGGAATCAATTACCGATAATAATGCTTCACTATGCCCTTTGAATTCCTTCAAACTAATTTTTCAAACCAAGCTTATGCAAAAATTTAAAAAAAAACTACACACCTTTTTTCACTTTGTAGGAGTTCGACATTGAATCTAATGTATCTCTGTGATTGTGGATCTCCAAGGTTTAAAATTTCTTCCTGTGTTAACCCTTTGCGTAATATTTGTAACCCCGCAAGTCTGATCAAGATTGGATTCTCCAATGAAGAGTTATGCCAAATCTCCCACAATGACTTGAGTATAGAAGGGTTCAGTAGAGCGAACTTGTACGACATGCCGCAGGTCACTGTTTCAACCTTAGGTTCTGAAGATGATACCCAAAAAAGTTGTAGTCCATCCTCTTTCTGTAACTTCTTACGAAAATTCAATCTGATGCTCAGAGCGAAAGTTATGATGACTTTCCCATGGTCACCTATTTGGAATGTGATTCGGGGGTCTGCATAAACCCTAGTTTCCTCAGATTATATCTCTGAAAATATAGGGAGACAAGATCTAAAATTTTGGCCCGAGGCGCAATGCGATTTACTCTCAAATGGGTTTTTTGTTTAGCTTTTGAAACGTCACAAAAAATAAGTTATAGCGAAAATTCCACGATGACCTGTTCGGAGTAGCGAAACGCTAGAATCTAAAGCTCTGAAACCAAATGTTATGAAACCAACTCACAAAAAGATAAAAAAGATAGATCAACACCTTAGAAATAAGCCTCTTCGAGGGGGAAACCTCCTTTACATTACACAAACAAAAAATTCTTAGATGATTCAAATGACAAAACCTCCTTTCTATATATAGGAGTCTAAGGGGTCACAACATAACCAAAGCCGACCTAACAGTAATAATATAAAGGCACAAAAATAATAATAGTGGGATTCTATGGGGCACAATAATAACAATATGGGGACAATAGGGGCACAACAATAACAGTAAGGGATACAACAACAATAGTAATGGGGGAGTCACTAGTATTATAGGGACCTAACACCTTCCTATAAAGGATCTTATGCCCTTTGAAGGAAATTCTCTTGCAACATTCCAAGAAGAACTTAAGGATATTCGATACATACTAATCGATGATGGGCTTCATTGGGACAAAGCTTCTCATCCATATTGACGAACACCTTTGAGAGGCATTTCCACTACAAAGCAACACTCTATTCGGTGGTTGTTCCATTATATTAGTTGGTGATCTCGGCTGATCACTGCCCGTCAAAGTCATACAACTATATGCAGGCACAAGCCACGAAAGTGCATTATGGAAAACATTCAACATAGTCATCACTTTAGACACAATATTTCATTAACAAGGTGAAAATTCCACAGAGGTTACTTTCAGAAACATCCTCCAAAACATTAGAAATACAAATCGAACAATTGATGACTATAACATCCTCATGTCATGAATAGACTCCTTATTAGAAGATAAAATACATTCTTTCCATGATTCCATGCATATATTTCCAACCAATGGTTAAACATTAGTCCATAATAAGAAAATGATGAAATATTTAAACACTCTTGTCGCAAGATCCATTGCAGAAGACGGTAACACATATTCCAGTCTTTCGTCAAAAGATGAGCAACTTGAGCGAATTATCTTGCTAAGCAAAGGCCAAAAAGTGACGCTAACTTCCAACCTTTGGGTTTCGTTCGGACTTGTTAATGGTTCCCTTGGGGAAATTATATCCATCTTTAACAAAGAATCAAATGCACCCCCACAACTTCCAACATTTGTTGTCGTAGCTTTTTCGAAATACATCGAGCCTCCTTGGGATTAGAGAAATCCCACTCACTTGCTTATTCCATCAATAAAAATAAATTGATGTACACAAATTCCACTAAACATGGTTTAGGCATTAACTATACGTAAATATCAAGGTATGAAATTGTCAAAAGCAACAATAGAAATTGGAAAAAATGAACGTCAAGGTCTCACATTCACAACAATTTGAAGAGTCCATTCTCTACAAGATCTCCAAATTTCCCCACATTCACTTTCGATCGTTGCATAAAAATGAAAGACAAAAAAAACATTGCTTGCATAAAACATGTAGAAGAAATTCTTTGTTCAATGCCTCCTCTAGACGATCTACTCAAATCCAGACATTAACATCTCCAAAAGGTTTCCCATATTTATCAAGCTCAATCTATTTTTTCGCATACCTTTTGTATCTATTAACAATAGTCAAATTTACTCATTATTAATACATGGTTGCAAATATTACATTGTTGTTATATTTTTTAACTACTTTCTTCTAACATTATCTGTCTTCTGGAACGAGATGTATGGACTCGCAAATATCACAACTGTATAGTTACTGCAATGAAATATAGGCAACAATAATTACGTTACAAAATATATAAAAAAATTCTACCAATGCCACATCTGAACGTACCACCATACTGCCTTCGTCTAACTTTACAATTATTACTAAAAATAAAATCTACTCTGAAGCGTATAATCCACATACATCAATGTGACAAAATGTGAAAAATACGAGCAGACTGGCAATCAATAAATATGCATCTTCAAGTACACATAAATATTCAATGGTGTTCGATATGCCATTGTTCGCCCTACATTTTCGACTAGAAGTATTGAAATTCCCATGAGAAAGGTAAGCTCATTTTCATTCATTCTAATTTCATTATAACACAATTTTCATGCAAACTCATTATAATCAATTTCAATAGTTAAATTCCAGATTTAAAATGATAATAATTATTCTACATATTTTGAATGAAATATTCCTTTTTCATGTTGATTATTTCTTCTTTGACTCTTTGATGTCTTCAACAAGTGGTGATGCAATTTTAAATATGGAAAGATAAACATCATGTTGTTCACGATGTAATTTTCTATTGAAACTTAAAAAAGAATCTTCGAAGATCAAGAGGAAATCTATGTTAGAAACATTATACTATCTGTAAATTTCGCATAATGCAAATCATTTACCTTTATCTTCCACCTTTGCATGCAATCTTGTTTACTGACTCTTATTTTCAATGTCCATTTACATGTCATAATTGTTCCTCAATTTATGCCTTACGACGTTTCCTTTGCAACATTTGGTCAAATGCTAGTTCTACAGTATGAAGGAGATGTGTAATTCCATTTTTGCTCAACTCGTTGAGCCAAGAGGCTCATTCTACAATTTAGTTTGAAGGTGATGTGTAATTTTGTCCATGCTCGACTTCGAGTTGGGAGTTGACAGGTGTCCCTTGAAAAAAAAATTAAATGAAAACACATTATCAGCTATAATACAAACATAAATGATTATCCATATTTGGTTAGTTTTAATTAAAAACATATAAAACATTAATAATGACATTCTCATGGTGCTCACTTGGTTCCTCCATATTTCACTTTAACTCAAAATTTTTATATAACTTTACAGAGATAAAAGTAATTAAAATTAAAAAATATTTCTGTTATAAATATTTCAATAAAGAATTTAAATAGATTGTAATCAAAGGTAAACTAATTTAGTTACATTCTAATAAGAGGAAAATGTGCAACTCATTCAATTTTTAATATAAAATATTAATAACAATAAATTATTGAAAAATATAATTTAAACAATGAGAATTTACACATGGTCTATTTTGAGAGAGACATCCAACTACTATAGATCTATTTTAATCCCAGAGTTATCAAGCATTAATAAGGATTAAATTTCTTGATGTATAAGTCTTTTTTTAAGTTTTGCATTTTAAAAAGAAGTTTTCATATAATGAAAGTGGATCCCTCTTAGCTTTTGGTAGATTGGTAATTAAGATAAATCCATATTGATATTTTATCAATCAAAATGTTTACATAATATCACAACATCTCTACTTTTGTATGAAAAATAAATATAAATATTAAAAACTTTAAATATATATATAAATCTGTTTTTATTTTGAATCGTTGAGTTGAGGTTTCCATTGTAGTCAAAATCGATTGATGTTTAATTTTTAATATATGATGATAGTGGGGTAATGTTGATGTAATATATTGGAAAAAATGACATTCAAATTTTATATTAGTTTTGTTGATTATTTTTTAAATTTTATATTTAAATTAATATAACTATATTATATATTATTATATAATATATTATATATATTTATTTATTTATTGTGGTTAATGTTTGGATTGATAAAATAGATAGATATAGGTTTAAACTTTTAAATTGATTAAATTTTTCGTCGGATATGTAATTTATATTTGAATTATTTTTATTTTTGAATTTATTATGAATTTAATTGGAATTGATGTATGTCATTTGTAATGTAAAATGAATTTATGATAGTTTTTAATATTAAGAAGAGTATTTTTGGTAGAAATTATATAAGAGAAAATTTTGCGAACGTGTTTCGAACCAGTTAGTGTGGTTCATCATGAGTACTAGATGAATATGCAGATCATGGTACAGGCTTAAATAGAGGGCGATGTAGAGACCAAAGCGATGTAGAGAGCAAAAAATCATATAACAGTTACTTTATGAAAATTAATATTTTAATAATAATAATATTCCT
>APFE031404644.1:43982-62646 GCA_000404065.3 Pinus taeda | reverse complement strand
ATTATTATTCTTAAACTAGCCATTATTTTAGGCGTTATAGGAATATTATTATTATTATTAAAATATTAATTTTCGTAAACTAGCCATTATATGATCTTTTGGTCTCTACATCACCCTCTTTTTAAGCATGTGCCATGATCTGCATCTTCATCTAGTCCTCATGATGAACCACACTAGTTGGTTCGAAACCCGTCGGCAAATTTTTCTCCTATGTGATTTCTACTGAAAAGGCTCTTCTTAATGTAATATGGATCACAAAAGCATGAATTCAGAAACTTTTAATATGTAATTTGTAATGGAAAATGAATTTATGATAATTTTTAATATGTAATTATAATAATGGTAGTTAATGTTAATGTAATATTTGAAATTAAAATAGGATGAAATTTATAGTAGTTTGAAATTAATTGGATTTTTGTTTTATTTTTAGTGGATGATGGATGGTGGTTAAATTTTTACATGATATGATTTATATATTTAAAAAATATTTTATATTGATTAAAATGTATAGGTGTATTTATTTGGAATATAGCTTTTTAAAATTTTTAAATTTAATTATCAATAATTATTAGGGGTATGGATTTAATATTCACATAATTTTTAGAAATATTTTTATTAGTAGCCATAAATTAAGGGGTTTGAGATTGTTTGAAAGTATTTTATGTTCTTTTTTCCCTTTTTAATTAAATTGGATTAATTAAAAAAATGTTAAGAAAAAGTTCTTCGGTAGTAATCACATAGGAAAAATATAAAAAATTGTTATATGAACATCATAAAAAAACCGAGTTATGATTTTTTGGGTATGTGATATTATTAAATCATGATATTGTAATAAGTCCATTTACAAGTTAGGAATCTCCATGGTAAAGTGGAGGTGAATCTCCATGATAAGAATCTTAATTACTTTTTTTTAATTTGTATTTATGTTACTCATATTAACTTTTTTATAATAATAATAATAATAATAATAATAATAATAATAATAATAATAAAGTTATAATTTAGTCCTTCAAATGGAGTGTTGAAGACATGAGGTGGTGGGGGGTACATTGTTGGTGTCCCACTAAATCACATGGCAATGGGATGGGGCAACACATGCCCCATAATGGTTTATGTAAGTGCATGCAAAAGGCATGGGGAAGCCTCTTAAGCCACCTTATGGTGAAGCAAATACATTTATGTTCATGTTATGCAACAATTAGATGACGAATTTTTGTATAGTCAAGTCAAGAAACAAATCCTATGAAGATACTTGCTCACCCAGTGAGCTTGTCAATTGATCTCAACACATCAAGATGGAATTCAATGGTTCTCAAGTGGTGAGGAGCAATTTCATTCTTTAGCTCAGTGGAATTATTTCACATTATTTCCATCATGGTTTTTTGCTTAGAGTCAAATTAAAGGGCACTAGCATGGGTAAGGGGCTCTCTTAGCGTGTTCATGGTAAGAGATTCTTATTTATTCTTGCACTATTGATAATGATAATGCCTCTATGGTGCTTCAACTGGTTTCCATTTTGGGTATTAGTGCTCATACACATCTCTTTTAGAGGGTCATGTGGGAAAAAAAAACCACATAAATGTTGTTTCTCCCTACACCCCTCCCCACCCCTCTCATCTACAAACCTTTGCAAATTTTTCCAATGGTTTGGTTGGACTTTGGGAAGAATTCATCCATTTGGACACAACCCTATAGGAATTCTACGACTTGCTAGGAAAATAGCCTACATGAGGATTTAGAGGTAGGATACTCAGGTACAATACTAGCCCTACTATAAATTTTTTTAAAATCCTTATTTTTATACTTTCATTGTTGTTTTTTATTCTAGGGAAAGTTGAAGGAAATATGTTCACTCCTCAGAGTGGGTCTCCCCACTTTCACTTGGTCATTGAAAAATTGGGATGAGTAAATAGAATTTGGGAGAAGAGGCCCTCCTCATCTATACCACTTCTCAAAGTTTAAATATTCCTTCGAAGAATAAACTTCGAGCTAGGGAAATAATTTCCTACCATTGGGCTTAACTTGTTCCTAACTAGTCCATTATGCCAAATCAAAGAACATGTGATCCAGATCTTAGGGGGAGGCCCCCAAGATCTAAAAAATTGAAGTGGATCTCGGGGGAGGAGGCCCCCAAGATCTGAAAAATTGAAATGCCAGGAAAAAAGGGAGAGAACACACTGTAAATAAAACCACACAGATTTTTTTGATTATTAAAATAAAGAATAATTGTAAAAGCTAGATTGTGATGGACAATCTGTCCTTTTACAAAATGTGACTTGTTACTTATAGTATTTTTCTAGTTACAATACCATGAATAAATTCCATGGGTGGGTAAATACCATGGGCGAATGAATACCATGGGTAGATGCCACTTACAATACCATGGGTAGATTCCATGGGTGAATGAATACCATGACTGAATGAATACCATGGGTAGATGTCATTTTCCATTTGGATCATTCCTCCCTCTTTAAGAAGTAATGGTCCCCATTACGTGAAGTTCCCTCCTGAGAAGCCTGTGATGAATATGAAGAGCCACTAAAGAGAAGGGTTTTGTGTGGTTAACCCATCACTGTGATGAATGAAGGTCCAAGGATAGAGATACCCTGTAATGCTTATGACCAACTATGATACTGAGAGTGTGCGGCCTAACAAATGGACTTCGATGAAGTGTGGGTTTGTGGATGACCCATAACCATGACAAACGAAGATCCGAGGATTGAGATACCTTGTAATGCTTATGACTAACTATGATACTAATATTATGCAGCCTACCAAATGGACTTCGATGACAAATTTTTTGTGAGGTTGACCCATAATCGTGATATTGACTGTTTATGAAGTAGAAGGTGCCTACATAGCCTGGGGTGGGAGGGAACATGTACAAAGAACCCAAGATGGATGCTGCTATGCTGAAACTAATGAATGTGAAACGGGTGCCTACTAAAGCAGGGTGGAAGGGCATGTCTCTAAAGGAAACTTGCTTTGAATGCTGCTCCAGATATAAAAACTAATTTAAAATGAGAATAACTCAGTCATTATAACTCATAATAATTATTATAACCTATTTTTAGAAATATAATGACCATTCTACATCTTCCCATGCGATTGAAATCCCTATATGTGCACTTTGGAAACTCAGATGTGCGCTGCAACTGTCCTGCCGTCACAAAAGTTCTCAAACAATAACTGATTTTAAATCAGTGATATCTCCCTCATCCAAACTCTGATTCGACCAATTTTTTTTTCTAGATTGGGTGATATTTCAAGAGGAGCTCAGATATGCAATAATTGTTCTGAAAGTTTGCAAAGAAACTACAAAAAATGATTGGAGAGCCTCCATCTATGAATTGCCATCAGAAAAATTTCTGCAACGCAGCTGATTTTAAATCAACGATATCTCCCTCATCTGGACTCCAATTTGGTTGATTTTTTTTTTGAATTTATTTATATTTTTCGTAAATAATCCAGATATATTATTTATTTTTGTAAAATTTGCACCAAAATTTTTAGATATGATTTGCAAACTCACCGCCCAAAACATTCCTGCAAAAAATGGAAAAAAAAAAATCTTACCGCTTTGCCCAAGAAAGTGTTTTGTGGAGGTTGTAGCACGTGCATGAAGTTTGTTGAAGATTACAGAAAAATTTAAAACTAGAATATATGTCAAACCTTCATTCCTATGGGGCCGTAACCTGAATCTGATACCACCGATCCAGGTCTTGTGGGGAGGCCCCTAAGATCTAAAAAATTGAAATGGATCTTGGTGGGGGTAGGTCTTCAAGATCTAAAAAATTGAAATTCCAAAAAAAAGGGAGAGAACACATAATAAATAAAACCATAAAGAAACCTTTTTTTTATTAAAATAGAGAATAACTGTAAAAAATACATTGTGATGGACAATATGTCATTTTACAAAAGTTGACTTGTTACTTATATTATTTTTTTAGTTACAATACCATAGGTAAAAACCATAGGTGGCTAAATACCTTGGATGAATGAATACGATGGGTAGATGCCACTTATAACACTATGGGTGGATGCCACTTACAATACCATGGGTAGATTTGATGGGTGGATGAATACCATGGGTGGATAAATACCATGGGTGAATGAATATCATGGGTAGATGCCACTTTCCATTCATATCAACATGAGTGCAACGTGGGGCAATATACCATCAAGAAAGGGGGCACACTTGAGCTCAATTGAATGCTAGAAGTTCACTAGCTTGGTTTAGAGAGCTTACATGACCACTAGTCCAAGAGGAAATTTCCCAAGAAAAGAAAGAATCGGTGGATGAGAGATGCACCCTTATGGATACTGAAGTGTTGGCAGAAGTAGTTGATTGGGTTCTAGATGCGGGACACACTAGAGGGAATTATAAACAATACATGGATACAATGGACATGTATTGGCACATAAAGTGTCTCCTCAATAGAGTTTTGGTGAACATGAATGAGAGCAAGGAGTACATTCTTCTATCTCCAAATTAGATGCAACAACAAATGACAAGTATGGATCGAAGGCTAGGACATATAAAAAACTCATGGGAATCTCTCTTGAGCCAGGTTGCTCTATGTGTAACAACAAGGAGCCCATTCCCATTGAAGCCACAAATTTTTATAACTCAACTTAATTGTCTTTTAGTTTCTTTCTATTGTACTTTTTATGTTTTAGTTTTGTAATCTTTAGTTTAAAAATGGTCTAAGGGGTTTGCCAAATAATATATGTATTTTGGTCTTAGGAACTATGGATAGTATCTTATCTTTTGCATTTTTCAAGAGGCTAAAGTTTTGTGTTTGGTTAGATCTTCTGAGTTTCCAACCATACAAAATTTTAGAGAATTAGAATGTAACCCTCGATTTTCATGAAATACAAAACATGTACTTCATAAAAAAAGTTATAATTTAGGCAATTTTTATTATTCTTTTAAATCTATGGAATGTGAGATGTATCATGATGTAAATATTTTGATGCTTATTGTTATTTATTAACCATTTAATTTATATGGTTGCGCTAGTATATATGATTATAATGATGGCTAATATATAGAACACATGAAGTTTGTCCTTATTTGACATTTTGGTGTTTAATATGGATATAACTTTAAAATTGTGTTAAAATTGTGTGTATGTGTGTCAGTTCCATATCAACTAAGTAAGAATTTATTGGAACATTTTACTTAAATAAAATTGAAACAAAGAGGTGTGACACACCAATTTGATGTATAACTTAACTTTAATTTTAAAATTATATGTGCATCTATTCCTTATTAACTAAATAATAAATTACACACTTTTATATTATAATTTTCTTATATTATAGTTGATATTAAATATTTTATTTAAAATGAAATTTGGTGTATAACTTAATCTTAATTTTAACTTAATATTAATTATAAAATTCTACATGTATATTCTAGGGGTGGTAGAAGGGGGAGGGTTTTGTACAACCCAAAAAGAAATATGGTCAAAAGGTATGAATGAGGTTTTGGGAAAAGTGACAAACAACTAGGTAGAAATTCATGGTTTAATGCAAGGTTTTTATCTTGGTTAAAGTTGCACAAGTGTTTGTTGGGGCCTTCGTTTTGATTTTGAAAAGGTTTTGATTATTTTGGTTGGCCAAAGAACAAGGAGGAAACGGGTGGCATCAGCAATGGTTAGCTTGCGGGGAGGACAACTTGACAGTAAAGCAGGAATAGGCAGTTGTAAAGGGGTTGCAGCAAAGTGTCAGCGGAGGACAGAGGCAACTGAGTGGATAGGAAAGAGGAGTGGTAGACAAGGGAAAGAATAGTCGAGCGAGAACTGGTAGTCCATGTGGTAGGGAAAATATAAAAGGATAAGGCATGTAAGGAAGGGAGGTTGGTTGATTAGCTGTTGATGTTGGCATTGCAAATGGGATAGTTGGTTGTGCTAGGACAAAACTAGAATGCAGAGACATAGCTGAGTAGGACCCTTGAGTTAGAGAACGAGCCCGTGAGTCTATAAATGACTATTCCTTGTAATAATCCATGGCGAATGTCAATATGTCATGTAATGGTCTATTGTTGAATTAATATGAAGTAAAGTCCAGACTGGTTGCTTAGAATAATGAATATGGTTGTTTAGGATTTGGTGACCCACTTAGAATTTCGAAATGTCCTGTAAGGTTCATGCAACATGTAGTAGTTTCTTAGTATTAGATGGTATACTATTATCTTGATTATGTATGTGATGTTTTCTATCCATTTATCAGTTGGTGCATCCTTGATTCCATGACAAACCCTTCTTATTTCTAGTCATGACACGCCTCAGGTGAGACTCCTTACCCCTTGGGTAAGGTGAAAATGCTGGTGTTGTCATAGAATTCAACGGACCATTGTTGGCTCTTCACGCTTTAACCCAAGGTATTTTCCCCTGATGAATATTTTGTACCAACAAATGTTTCCATTGTTAAGACCTGAAGTTACATGAATTGGTTTGGATCAGGGTGTCAAGGATATTCAAGAAAGAGATTAGGGATTGATGGAATCATAGAATAGATCAGTTTATCGCAGAGCAAGCTATCCACAAGAATCAGTTGATTTCCAGGGTAAGTGAAGGGATTTTATATGTCGAGGGTGCCAATGACCAATACGATATCTTCTAGTGCAAGTTCCCAGAAGATTTGTATAATTGGTTAAGAAGGCTGAAAGTGCAAAATCAACCAAGGGGACTAACGTCAGCTCACCACAACTGGACTTCCTCAGATCTCATATTGGTCTAGCAGTTAGACAATGATCTGACCAGAGCAGTCGATTTTTGGATAAAGACTATGGTGGAAGGATATATAGCTGAGTCTACCTCCGAAAGTTATAAATCCTTCTCAAAGGCAAAAGTGGTGTTTGGATTCGGATTAAGAGTAAGGTTTATGAGGGAAGTGCTATTGTGGATTAAAATGTTTATGGTAGAAGAAGGAATACTGCCCTCACCTACCACGTAAATGGTAGCATAAAACCCTAGTACTAGGGGAAGGATCTAAGGGGAGAATGCTACTGGTTGGGGAATAGAGATGCCACTAAAGGAATGGATGTAGAGGTTTAAGGAAAGCTAGAGACGTTAGAGCATAGAGGAGAGCACTGCTAGCTGACAAGTGGCAAATGAGAGTGATTCAAATGCTGAAGAAGAGAAAGATGGGACCCCACCAAGTAGGAGTGGTGTCGAGAAAACCCCAAGAGGAAGGGGGAGGAGAAGAGGATGAAGAACATAGCAAGATTGGCAACAGGTGGGATAAGAGCTAGGATGATGAGGAGGATCCTTCCTTATAGGTTGCGGGAGGGATAGTGCAGGAACAAATGCTGAATAAATATGAAGAGGAGAGAGAAGAGAACATGGGCTGCATCATGGGAAGATTATTTGATGAAGGAGAAGCATCCACTAGGAGTCAGAAGTAATACCCCTAAGGTACATGTAGTATTCCTCCTGACCTTCCCCTGGTACCTTACCATAATCCAGAGAAATTTACTATTAAATTAGCAAAGGCAATATGGGTACATAGCATGCACGAGAAATATAAGGCCAATCTTAATATTGGAAATAATAAAGGAACCAATAGTATTGGTAACTTGGTACTGCAAGGATCCCAACAACTAGGGAACAAGGGGTTCCTGTTACTAGCTCATACCCAAGTAAGCATGGCATGATCTTTTACGAGATATCTAGAGTTTGTGGGGAGGGGAAACAAAGATGTGGAACAACAATAGTATCTCTGTGAAGCTATTGGGAGATCATGTCAGACTCCAGACAACGTCAAGACAGCTGAGTTTTAGACCATGCTGAGGCAGAGAGCTTTGCGTTGGTTTATAAAATGGGTAGAACAAAACATGAATACCACGATTGATGATATCAAGAGTGGATTCGTACAAGAGTTCAAAGTACCTCAAACATACCAACAAGGGTTATCAGAGATGTGGGAAATCAAGCAGAAGGAGGGTGAAACTTCTTGGGAACTCATGCAAAGGTTTAAGGATGACATTACTCAGCTGAGTTACACTCTAGACCAGTATCACCAGTGAGACTAGTTCATCAAGGCACTCCTGCCCCTCACAAGAATGCCATTGATGCAAAAGAAAATGGGACTCTCCAAGATGCTTTGGAGCAAGCATCACACATAGAGGCCATGGCTGGATATCCTCATGAATATCGGGGATGGATGTGTTTGTCGGATTCGTCAATTATGGGCCTTCAGAATTAGATCACAACTTTGACGGAGAAACTAAAGGATCTTCAACTAGTGCGACCAACCAGACCCAATGTATGGTGCACACACTGCATGGTGGAAGGACATGTCATGATAGAGTTCCCAAGGTTGTGGGGAATTAACTATCTGCGGGTTGGGGGGGGGTTGTAGGATCATCAGGGATCCCACCAACTGCAGGAATTGTGACAATAGGAGCACAAGGAGTTTTTCCCAAATGGAACAACGAGGAATATTGCGATATCTGTAGAATGTATGGACATATACCATAGATGTTCCCAATACTACAAAAGTACTCCAACATCCCTAATAACAACTACCATGAGTTCTATGCATTCAGAAAAAATCACACTAACTAGTATCGAGCACTGGTTATTCTAGATGAATGGCTAGATAGGTCAACGTTCAAGATTAATGAGTCAAATCGAGGGGGGACGAGGAGGAAATTGGAGAGGCAGAAAAATGGGAGGAAGAGGCCCCATAAGGTGTTATAACTATGACCGAGAAGGACATGTCACTAGGGAATGCCCGCTCCCTAGGAGACCATGGTGCTCACAATGCAGAATTAATACACATGCCACAGAGGATTGCCCGGAACAAATTGCAAAGTGGGAGAAAAGGACCATACAAAGGGGTGCTAACTTGGTTAACAACGAGCCTTGTACTGACGACGGTCTTCCCGCAACCAATATCAGTATAGCTACAAGAGGAGGAAATAAGACGAGGGAGGATTGTAGTGCGATAGGCCCACCCTTGATCATTAAGGCAACATATCCAAAGAAATCATATCATCCTGAGCGCCAAAGGTAGTATTATCACGAAGGCGCTATCCTATTCTAAGGGATGACTGAGATGAAGGAATACTAGAGACAAAATGGCCACGTGCCCGATAGTAACCATCTAATTGAAGAATGGGTTGAATTATTCTTGCAAATTGTAGAAGATGAATACATGTTAAAGGAGTTGTAGAAAATTTTAAAGGCTACATTATCAGTGGAGGAAGGGAAAGTAGAACGATCACTTGCTAACCTGCTAGAAAAGCATTCTAGAAGAGTGAGGTGAAACAAGAAGAGAAGTGGAAAGGAATTCTAAATTAATGCTCAGGTTGCGGGATTCCAAATCAGGGACATGATGCTAGACCTGGTATCGGATGTAAACATCCTACCCAGGAAAACATGGGAGGCAATGGGGAAGACACAACTAAAATAGTCGCTGATTCAACTAAGAATGGCGAATCAGTATTGTATACTGCCCATTGGAAGGCTAGAAAATATGGAAGTAGAGGTGGCAGGGGTGAAGATGCATACTGAGTTCCAAGTGATTGATGTAATGGGAGACAAGGACCCATACCTAGCGCTCCTTGGGATTGACTAGGCCTATGAAAACTATGTCGTCATCGAACTAAAGAAATAATTGATGATTTTTGAAGCATAAGGAATGAGGGTGATCCAACCCTTGGACCCTTATCAAGGACCGAGGTTCACAGAGCTTGTAGATGATAGGGACGAGCTAGGAATGCTAGACCAGATATACAAACTAATAACAGGAAAAAGGGAAGATTACATAAATCCTACTACAGGAGGATTCGTCAGCTGGAGGAGTATTCAGAGTCTAAAGACTGGTTTAGAAGTTGCATCGAATGCATGGCATCAAGGTGACCTTATTGAGGATTGTCATTGTTGCATTTTGAGATTACATTCACAAGTTTCTAGAGGTTCACATGGATATCTGGACATTATATAGCCTGATGAAGAAACATACAAGCTTACTAAGGGTCATGTTTGAAAGGTGTCAACAATTGAAAATTTCCTTAAACCTCAAAAAGTGTATTTTTCGCGGTCCCATTTGGAACACTTCTAAGCTAGATCGTCTGCAAAGATGGAGTATGCGTAGACCCAACGAACGTTGTAACAATTGTCAACATGGATCCGGCGCACAATGTGAAGCAACTGAGGTCCACTCTAGGACATACGGGGTACTACTGGCACTTCATCAGGAATTATGCATCAATCATAGCCCCCATGGAGATTATTGAAAATGATAGAAGTGTTTGTTTGGACTGAGGACTGTCAAGCAACATTGAATATATTTAAAGAAAAACTAGTAAGCGCCCTGATCCTTGTCTATCCTGATTGGAACAAAATGTTTCACGTGCATATTGATGCATCAGGGATAGTGCTAGGTGCAGTCTAAGTGCAACCAGGGGAAAGAAATATGGATCACCTGGTGTATTACGCCACCAGAAAATTGTCAACTATAGAAAGGAATTATACGACAACTGAGAGGGAGGCCTTGGCCATGGTGCATTCTCCGCAAAAAGTTCAGGAATTACTTATTGGGGCCGCCATTGAAGTTCTTCACAAACCATTCCATGCTGAAGTACTTAGTAAACAAGCCAGTAGAAGAGTGTAGGATATGCCAATGGTTATTACTATTCCAGGAATTCACTTTCGAGTTGGTCATAAAACCAGGTAGACTGAATGTGGGGCCAAACCATTTGTCATGACTACAAACTGGATAGAATGAAGGAGAATTGGATGATCAATTGCTTGATGCCGACTTGTTCAGAATAGTGGCAGTCCCGGATCACCTAGAAGAGATCGCTACACTATTGAGAATAGGGCATTACCTAGAAGGATATAGATAAACACATAAGCAACAATTAATAGTAAGGGTAGCAGACTACCAACTTATTGCAGGACACCTCTACAAAATGGGCTTAGATCAAGTACTGAGACGCTGCATACTTCAGCATGAGAGAGAATATGTATTATGGGAATGTCATGCGGGAGTTGCAGGAGGCCATGTGGGAGGAAAAGCCACCACAAGGAAGATATTTCAAGTGGGACTATGGTGGCCAACCCTTCACAAAGATTCTAAGGAATATGCTAAGGGATGCAATGTCTGTCAGAGAGTTGGGAAGCCTTCCCGATGGGATCAACTGCCCTTAAATCCCATTCACACAATGCAATTATTTGAGAAATGGGCAATAGATTTCATTGGACCCATTACACCACCAACAAGGCATTCACACGAAAGATACATAATAACCGCAATTGAATACCTCACCAGATGGGTAGAAGTAGCACCTGTCAGAGACTCTACCTTAGACACAACCTCAAGGTTCATTTTCAAGAACATAATCTCAAGATTTGGATGCCTGACGAGCCTTATACGTGACCAAGGAACACATTTTATAAATGAAACTATTGAAGCTCTTCTAAAGAATTTCATGATCCAGCATAATAAAAATAGTCCATATCACCCACAGGCCAATGGAACTGTTGAAGCATTCAACAAAATCTTGGAGAAAGGTCTAATGAAGATTATATCTGCCAACAGGGATGATTGGGATGAGAGAGTACCAACAACTCTATGGGAGTACAAAAAAAATGGTAAAGAGGCTTCATAAACAAACACCATTTCAGCTAGTATACGAAAAGGAAGTAGTAGTGCCAGCATAGTTCATAATACCAAGCATATTCATATCTGGAGTAATGAGAATGATAGACAATGGGGCAATGAGAGAAAGATTAAGTCAATTAATGGAACTTGACGAGTCCCAGGTTTTGGCCGAGTTTCACTAGTCAGTGGAGCAGAGAAGGCAGGAAACTTGGCATGACACACATATCAGGAAGAAGACATTTGAAATTGGGGATCATGTATTACTATATGACAACAAATTCTAGAAATTCCCAGGAAAACTACATATGCATTGGCTGGGCCCGTTCATAGTTATGGAAATTAGAGATTCTGGAGCAGTAAGATTGGCGCAACTAGACAGAACCATGCTGCAAGTATGGGTAAATGGCGCATGCATAAAGCCCTTCCACAAATCATCAAACACAAATTCAAGATAAAAAGGGTCTCAAAAACAAGCCCGCAAGTAGGTAGGAGGTAATAAGAGCAAGTCAATCATGTTAAGCAGTTAGTTGCAGTCATATCTTTATATCTTTTTCATAGAAATAAGCAAAAGTGATAAGGTTATGACATTTGTTTCATTACGCTGCAATCCATTTGTGGTCGAGGGGGGGAGCATAGTTAGTAGTCACATATGTAGTCACAACCTACAATTTACACGTAGGCAGATGCTTTTTCAGTCTTTGTGGTCACACACTGTAGCCATCCTTTTTGTTGTACCAATAGTCATTTCCATAATAAGTAACCAATAATGGAACTGTCATATAGGAGTTGTAAAATATTTTTCCATTAGGAATAGATTTAGTTAATAAATAACCCCATCACAAAAAAATTAATACACCATACAGCCCACTCTGTCCTTCCCTAGTCCACATCATGATTGTCAGGTCCAGATCAGTCGACGGCAGCAAAGCATGGTTAGAACACATGGGGAAAGTTGCCAGAGTAATTAGTTGCTAAAATTCGAGTCAAGAAACGTCATTTCAAGCTCAACTACTTAAATTGCAAGATAATGAAGGAAACTACAGAGTTTCAATTGCAGATAGCAGAAGAAATCCAGGCCCGCTCAGAAGAACAACTGCAGAAATGCAGAAGTGCGAAACCTCAGGTGACAATTGTTTACCAGAGATGCAGAGAGATGACGAAGGGAATTATCTCGGTTCCATAATATCATTTAGATGAACGAATTGAACTGGTTGACAATATGTATGGGAAATATGATAAGGCGATTCTAATCGACAACGACCTTACAGATTACTTCTAGTTCCCAACTCTGAAGAGAGAGGTCCAAACAGAAGACATCCAGAAGGACGACAACACCAAAACCTTCAGAATCAAGGAAGATTTCAGAGGATTGCAGTGGTTGACACTACTTAATTTGAGAAGCCTATCTAATTTTGGCACTCAATTTGCCACCATGCAATGTACTAAACTCCTGGCAAGAAGAATGCATGGGGGATCACTATGGCTTGATAAAGAGTGCCCCATTCACATAGATGATATTCATTGTCTAATAGGGATATCACCCGGAGGGAACACAGTAACCACAACATTCTAGGTAGGTGCTAAAAGAGACAAGAAGCAGAGCGAAGATAACTACTATGCAAGATATGAAACTAAACGAGGTGGAAGACGAGAAAAGATTGATATGATAAACAAAGTTGACATTAGATTTTCCTGCTACATCATAGCTGACAAAACCATGAGATACTTCTTGAGAAATGAATGCACACTGGATGCAATTTCGGTTGCAAAGAATTGCTGCAAAGGGGAGGTACTCAACTAGTCTGCTTTTGTTCTCAACAAACATTTTGAAGCATGCGAAGATGTGTATAGGCAGAGTACCAATTTTTTGTTTTGGTACATTCTAATGTCTTTGGCCATGTGGAAATGGAGGTTGCCAAGAGAGAGGGAAATTATGCCCATCGTCAAAGGACAACCTTTAACACTTCAGTATGAACCATCGAGAGCGTCGAGAGATCTAAGCATGAAGGAGTTAAATGAAATGGATTTTAGAGACTAGTATGAAATGATACTAGCTACAATGAGGTTGATGCAAAGGATACCCAAAAATCTGCTAGATGAGTTTTCTGAAGAAGTCTGGTTCAGAGCCTCACATGGGCACACCTACCTTAGAAAACGGTGCGTCCATCCAGAAACATTCAAGATGAGGCCACAAAAAATTATTCTGGATGAAGTGGCACTACATACTGAGCTAGGATCATGGCTGGGGGTGGCTTGCAAGATTATTGATGGCAAGTACAAATATTTGTTTAATGCCTTAAATCCACAAGATCAAGGGGAAGTTGTAGCCGAAAGTAGCAAAAAGTGACTAGCTGAAGATTTGCTCCACCTAATGGTGCTGCAGATGGAGGAGAAAATGTTTGCACTGAGGCAAACAATTGCAAGTTTCGAAGGCCAATAAGGTGAGAGTAACCAAACCTTGCAATTTCAAGGTTCCATTATGTTTCACCCCTCATCACAACTCCATTGGCTATGAAACTCCCTACTGGAGTCACTCATACTCCATCCCAGCCAATAGTCCCCAAGCCAAAGAAGAAAAGAGTCGCTCATAGTTCGGCCATTAAAAATCCGAGAACTGCTATACCAACTCCAATTGTCGACCTTACTGATGAGTTCGAACACTCTGTTTCTGCATCCCCAATAGTCGAAGAAATTCCTGCCACCACATCCACTGCCTTACATCAGTCGCGAGAATATTCTCCACACACGGCCTCCATTTCTGTGACCCTATCAGAAAACCTCTTGTCCAATCGATGACGAACAACTATGGAAATGGAAGTTGAGTCAACAGAGTGGGATAAGGGCACCACTTCTACCAGTGATACCTAACAAGCATCACTAACATCAATAATTTTTAGGTTGGGCCCACCACAAGGGAAAAGCCGAAGCACAACCATTCCACAAGGGAAAAGAGATGAACCGTACTAGCCACTTTTTCCTATAAATCTCCCCGTGGTCTCGAACCCTATAATCGCCCCCCCTACTCCTCAATTCACTCCACAGTCACAACACATTCATTCGCCCACTTCTCACTTCGAAAAATCCATAGCTAGTGGCCTACTCATACAACATCATTTTCCAGAGCCCAACACAATGGAAGCTAACACACTAAATCATTGGTCGTCGGTGCAACTATTTGTATTCAAACAACAAGTAGAACACAGGGCTGAAAAGATCCATGAGGATCTAGCCAAACAACATGAGCAGCAGACAAAGCAACTGTAGGAGGTGATGGAAGAGTGAGATCACTTGAGATGGGAAAACACAGATCTACAAGCCCAGGTTGACTAGGTCATGTAAAGATTCCGATTATTATGGCCAACAATCATTGATGCAAACAAAAAAGCCCCAGTAGATATCATAGGCTACACACTTGTAAGATTTTGCGACCATATCCAAGTGGCATGCTTGAATCTAGTAGCCACTAATGCTAATATGAAAAAGGAATTGGAGACGGTAAGATCATCACTGTTGGACCCAATCAAGATATGTGTGAGTACAGTCGAAGGCAAAATCACCGAAGTAGAAGCAAAGAAGCAAGCACTAGCCAATGCTCTCACTGATGGATACGCCCTGATCAATAGAGTCCATGATTGGACAGGAAGCTTGGAATTGAAAAATCATCTGGTATACCTGATGAGAGAGTGGATACAAACTTTGTTCGCCAGCACCAGGGACTACATGGATTCTGTCCACCTACAGTAGATCAATGAACATATCGATGCAATCTAGGCACAGGTTGACTAGATCGAGGAAGAGTCAACAAAAGCTAAGAAGGTGATCAAAGACCTATGCCCACTAGTCTGTATGTAAGTTCTGCCTCTAAAGGAGATTTGCGACACAAGCACAGAACAATGGGACAATCTCCAAAGTCAATGACAAACTAAGTTAACATCTAATACGACCAAGGACATCACTCAACGAGCTGACACAATCCTCACCAGATGGGAATCCACCCTTCAAAAGTATAGAGAATTCAGGTAGCAAACCATGATAACAGTTTCGAAGTTGGAGCCTTCGTTTGAAACGGGGGAGCCTCAGAAGGAGGAAAGTGCAAGGGGAGCTGATGCCACCCTGCAAATGTCGACTGAAACAAAGGAAACACTAGCCCAGCAGTTAGTAGAAACAACACAATCGACAGTATAACCACCAACTAGAGCACCCATGGAGATACTAGCAGGGCTGGCTGAGATCGAAATGAATTGACTCAGGGACGAGTCGAAGAATTGTGGTCGAGGCCTGTTGGGGCCTTCGTTTTGATTTTCAAAGGTTTTTATTATTTTGGCTGGCCAAAGAATGAGGAGGAAATAGGTGGCGGCAATAATAGTCAGCTTACGGGGAGGACATATGGACAGTAAAGCAGGAGTAGGCAATTACGGAGAGGTTGTGGCAAAGTGTCAGCGGAAGATAGAGGCAGTTGAGCGGACAGGAAGGAGGAGTGGCAACTGAGGGAGAAGGATCGTAAGGAAGGGAGGTTGGTTGATTAGTTGTTGATGTTTGTGTTGTGGATGGGATAGTTGGTTGTCGCAGGACAAAACTAGAATGCATAGACATAGCTGAGAAAGACCCTTGACTTAGAGAACGAGTCCGTGAGTCTGTAAATGGGTATTCCTTGTAATCATCCGCAGTGAAAGCTGATATGTCATGTAATGGTTTATTGTTGAATTAATATGAAGTAAAGTCTAGATTGGTTGCTTAGCATAATGCATATGGTTGTTTAGGATTTGGTGACCCACTTAAAATTTTGAAATGTCTTGTAAGGTTCATGCATGTAGTAGTTTCTTAGTATTGAATGGTATACTGTTATCTTGATTATGTATGTGATGTTGTCTATCTATTTATCGGTTGGTGCATCCTTGATTCCATGATGAACCCTTCTTAGTTCTGGTCACAGCACACCTCGGGTGAGGCTCCTTACCTCTTAAGTGAGGTGAAAATGCCGATGTTGTCCTAGACTACAACGAACCATTGTTGGCTCTCCGCTCTTAAACCCAGGGTCTTTTCCCTTGATTACTCTTTCATGCCAACAATGTTGAATATTAACAACTTGGGGAATTCAATCATCACCATTCAACAACTACGCAAAGGGGTATTGCCAAGAGATAAACACTTAGGGAAATATTCTGAAAAGAATCAAAGGGTTGCTAGAACAAATTCTACAAAAACACTTCTTCCATATTTTGAGAAGTCAAAATGATGATGCTAATAGATGGGAAAGCCAAGTGTGCCAACTATAGGTGAAGCAATGGTGATTTGGGATGAGAGAACCTGCCTTAACATCAAGGACTCATCAATTGACTATAGAAAATATCATGGCCCTATGAAATCAATGCCTATGCACATAAGTTCATGATTTCCTTATGAAATCAATGCCCGTGCACATAAGTTCATGATTTGGGCAAGGGTATGATAATTCTTGTGCACCTAACTTCATGATTTGGGGTGGGGAGCTAGATGGTTGTTGTGGCAGCCCCCTGTAATTCCATTGCACATAAATGACATGATTCGAAAATCACTACAAGGGACAAGGATCAATTCCACTACCACAGTATAGTTCAAGCATAGGGAATCCATCTTCAACATTGATTGCGCTTAGTAGTATGAAAATTATGAGTTACATAAAGTTCAATCTTGTAGCATGTGGGCTAAAGGAACAATGCATAATCTCCAACAACAATATTCCCACTTGCCAAGATGGTCCCCAAACTCGACAGTTATTTCGAAAGAAATAGAAGATGAAGATAGATATGGTGGGTTCCCTAATCAACTACCACGAAAATGTTGGTGCACCTCCTCCTTTAGAGGTGGACATTCCATTTCTAGACATATTAGACTTTTTCTTTGAGCCTAGGCCTCATAAGGCATTAGGAAGCTGCTAGTTCTGGTGGGGGGACATGAATTGCTAGGATTTTGATCAATCACTAATTGGCATATGTGGCATATGTGTCTAGACTAAGCTTTGGAAGGGAAGCCCTAGAGCACAATTTGGAGAAGGTGAGCTTGCAAATTTTGAACTCAACAATTTATGCTAGTTTCAGAGTAGACCAAGTCCTTGGCAAGACAGAGGAACTCATAGAGGGATTTGTTTGATGACTTCAATCACCATCAACACAAATTCAGATCCATGTATGAGAGTTCCATCACTGCAATTGTGCAAGGGAAATGGTCTAAAATATGGTTTGATAGGCTCTATAATTTGCAGATGAGCATCTCTGCGTATATCATACAAACCTGGGAAAATGACAACTGCACATACAAGGACGCATGGGGGACTATTATGGAGAGTGACCAACCAAGTTGGATGAATCAACCTCTTAGGGGCATGAACACTAAATCAAACGAACATTGCGAGAAAAAAAGCTACCATGTAGAGAAGCCAGGATGGTGCTATGGGCACTAACAATTGTGCTTGTTTCACTAGCAACGATTGCAAGGACATGATTGACCAGTTAAGAAAGATATTGGATGTATTTCAATTCGACTTGATCATAATGAATTTGAAACTCAAGGAGTAGATGTCAACAATTGTGCATGGGATGGAGAAGGTCCAAGCCTTGAAAGATAAGATAGTCAAATAGGAGGATGAGATAGATGCCTTCATCAACAGATAGTGGAATTACAAGAGCAAGTTAAGATATTGCATACCTGACTAGGTGATTATTACAATGGAAATTGGAACCAAGGTGGACAATGTCTGGATCTCAACAAACCTCTGTTGGAGGCAACAACTTATTTGAAGTGAAGTATGTGTGGTTGAAATTTTCTTTTTTATTCGACAGATTTTATAGATGGCCTACTTCTAGAAATGTTTTGAAATTTAAGGAAATCTGTAGCCTTTCAAGGGTGTCAAATGACAATATCATACGTATAACCCAAAAAGGTGCAAGCCAAAATCTAAAAATTCTTCAATGTTTACTATGACCAGACATAGGTTTAATATAATCTCTACTCATTTTTATTTTAAAAAATAAATAAACCTATATGTAAATTCCATATTAACTAT
>APFE031404644.1:27118-43387 GCA_000404065.3 Pinus taeda | reverse complement strand
ATTTTATATATAATCGATCATAAAATATTTTATTAAGATGAAATTAAAACTATTTATTATTATTAAATTTGATTTTTTTAATTGTTGAGGTGGAAAATTCATATTAAGTAATGAGTTTAGGCTTGTGTGATCCATATCTACATTACGAGATTTTTTTTTTTTTTTTTGGAGAAATCACATCATATTAAGTATTAAAAAATTTAAACACATTTCCACTTATATTTGAATAAATATTATTTTGAATATTTTATTTTAATTTTCAATTATTTTATATAAAGAAAAAGTTGGTATTGAAATATTTTATTTAAGGTAGGTATTAAAATATTTTATAAGTGTATAATTATAAAATAATTTTGTTACATACATATATAGAATGAACATGGATTTGTAGCTCCACCTTTGTAGTTTGTGGTTCTTTCTTGTGATGTTGGAGACAAGGGTTTTGGGAATCTTTTCATGTATGATCTGGCATATTATCTTTTCTTTTTTCCTTTTTGGATTCCCTTGTTTTTGGTCCTTTCCTTGGTGTTTTTTGTACTCTTTGATGAGTTGTTTGTATCATCACCCTTTTGGATCCTCACTATCTATTACACCAACATCATGGAATATTGGGGGGAGGATGAGGTGGACTAAACATCCAACCCCATCCCCCTCCCCACTTTTTTCTCTCAACACAAGTTTGTTGATTGTGCTGGAAGATTTACTAAGTCTATTTCATCGTTGATGCCATTTATTTCATTGTTGTAGTGATGAGCATGTGTTGTCATTGCTTGCTGAGTGTAAGTTGTCTAGCTTGATGTCAGTGATGAAGTTGCACATTTAAGTAGTGTATTTTTGAAGTTATTGTTTCTTCAAATTTTTAGGCCAAATGAGAATGAAAAGTGTATAGTTCTCTATCCTACTCAAAGAACTTTCCAACAATATATGACACATTGACTAACTCCCAAGGATAGAGGAGAAAACTCAATTTCAAGTGAGGCAGATACAAAGTTCTGAGAGGACAATATAGGCTAATAGATTAGCCTTGTGTGTAAGTAAATTCATTATGACAATAAAATTATCCATATATTACAGTTGGAATAATTGTTAAGTGATGTATCGAGCATGGGACATTGATCTTAGTCTCATAATGTTTGTGTTAGGTAAAGGTCTATGTCATCTGACACCCAATAAGAAGTTCTCAAATAGACAAGTTGTTAGTCACAACACTAGATCATGAGGAAGGGTGCTGAAGTTTAACGCATTAAGTCATGAAATGGGGTTAAATCCCTCTCGCACTATATTTAAATATGAACTTACAGTTAAAGGAAGGAGAAATTTGTTGAATGAAGAAGTGTTGTGCAAGATTCATGCCAATGTCTAGCCAATGAAGAGGGCATGAAACTGGTATATTGAGGTACACATTAGAGAGTCTGTGATATGAAAATGAAAAGAAATGAATGGAACAACACTAAAAATACCCCTTTTATGTGCATGTGTCCTCTTTTACAAGTGAGATTTCATGAAGTCACTTAATGAACTTAGGATAAAGGCATTTAAATTATTCACTTTAGGAGTATTTTAATAATGGATTATCCATCTAGGATTAGGACACCTTATCACTTACCCCTTAGCCACTTGAAGGAATTTTGTCTTCAATTTGTTAGGCCAAATGAGAATGAAAAGTGTAAAGTTGTTTATCCTACTCAAAGGCCTTTCCAACAGTATATGCAACGTTGCCTAACTCCCAAGGAACGAGGAGAAAACTCAATTTCAAGTGAGGCAGATACAGAGTACTAAGAGGACAATACAGGCTAGCAGATAAGAATTACGTGTAAGTAAATTCATTATGACAATAAAATTATCCATATATTACAGTTGGAATAATTGTTAAGTGATGTATCGAGCATGGGATGTTGATCTTAGACTCAGAATGTTTGTGTTAGGTAAAGTTCTATTGTCATCTAACACCCAATAGCAAGTAACTTCTCAAACAGATAGGTTGTTACTCACAACACCAGATCATGAGGAAGGGTGCTGAAGTTTAAGCCATCAAGTCATAAAATGGGGCTAAATATCTCTTGCAATATATTTAAATATGAACTTACAATTAAAGGAAGGAGAAATTATGTTGAATATAGAAGTGTTGTGCAAGATTCATGGAAATGTCTAGCCAATGAAGAGGGTATGCAACTAGTATATTGAGGTACATATTAGAGACAATATGTGATATTAAAATGCAAAGAAATGAATGGAACAACACTAAAAATGCGCCTTTTATGTTCATGTGTCCTCTCTGACAAGTGACACTTCATGAAGTCAGTTAATGATCTTAGGATAAAGGCATGTCATTTATTCACTTTAGGAGCACTTAAATAATGGATTATCCACCTACGATTAAGACACCTTATCACTTATCCCTTATCTGCTTTCCCCATACATGGAGTCTTATCCCCCCATATTCCCTTGTCTTACTTTCTCTATAGAAAGGATGCATTTTATTAATATGCATGTGATTACATAGTTACAAATCTAGGCTTGTCGCTATTTTATCACATAGGCTCATCGACCTAAAATCACACAGGAACTTTGGCCTTAAAACATATAAACATAGGTACATTAGCCTAAACACATATGTACATGGGCATGTAGGCCCCAAAATATTTCCGAGTTCACCAGTATAAACATGATATTTATAATACACACACATGGGTCATCTTAGGGGTGTTACACAAAATGAGGGTCACCATGTTCCTTATCTATTTGAGCAATGAAGAACTTGTTGAGCTAATGCAACTCAATAGGTTTGGATTTTTTATGTCCATAGTTTGAGAGAAACTAGGGTCGTAGAACCATTATTTAAATTCAACCTCTAGTTACTCCCTAGAGATATGCCATTGCTTCCACTTAACCTTCTTTTCCATGTCCTCAATTTCTCATTTGGTCTCCTTAGAATGTTGGAGTTGGAAAGATGTGGCCACTAAAATAACATATTTTTGAGCACAATTGGTTTGGTTGAGTGTCTTTCCCAAAGGTAGAGAAATGGGGGTTGTAGGGATGCCTCTGGATTCTCCTATGGCAATCAACACCAAGGAGGGAAATATGTGATTTCATGGGATAGTGAGGGAGATCAAAGGGTGTTGTAAATGAATGCTACAACAACAAACTACTACCCAAGAGTTGAAGAAATGAAAAAATATGCCACAACCATGTCTTAAAATGAAGGTAGGGGATAACTATTCAGGAACAAGGAGCTTGGATAAGAGAGGGAGTGGAATTATAATTGATACCACTCAAATAAATTAATACAAAGGTATAAAAACACTTCCCTTTCTAGGATTGAACCAAAATATCAGGGAGAATAAGGTAATGGTAAAACAAAAAACAAATAAAACAAGTCTGGAGAAACCTAGGACAATGCTAAAGACCCTTAACTAAGCAAGGAATCCAAAAGAGAAGACCCATAGTATAGGAAGGGATGGAGGAAAATAGTTATAAACTATATAAATTACCAAGAATGTCCTTAATGAATTCCCTAGCTAACCATCAAATCATAATATGGAACTAATTAAACCCAATCAAGAAAGTAACTATAATACCATTAATAAGAGTGAATTCACTAAAATATTCCTTGTGCTTGAAGGAAACAAGGTATGGACTCGAAAAGACTATAGAAAACTGATGTTTCCCACTGAAGTCAAGCCTTCTTAAAACCATTCCATTGTTAACATTCTTTATAATGAAAAGAAATATAGTCATTCCGAAGTAGTAATCTATAGAGTTAGCTCTTAATTTAAATCTTCCATTGAACAATGAAATCATCTGTACCGCTCAAGTAATAAATGGTAGTGTGATAAGAGGGTTTAGAGGGGCATGGTTCTAGCCTCTGCCCTCCTTATGGTGGATTAATTTAAGGCACATGTTAACACCAAATCTAGGGGGTTGATGTCAAGCTCATTTATCCTAAGGTAACCTCAATGAAGTTGGTCATGATTTAGAGATTCTCAGGGAATCATGAGGTCTTAATCAATAGAGTCAATGCTTTTTTTGGGGAGTTGATCTACTTGCCCATTGGAATTTCTACAAGCATGAGAAGGGGTGATGATAGAAAAATGATTTATGAGAGAAGATACTTGTAAGAACCTAGAGAGAAAAAAACCAATTGTGGGACACCTTGTATGGGTTGGAACCGTAAAGGAGCTAGAGAAGTGCTTGAATGATAATGGATAAATATCCTTTGATCACCAAAATTTGATGGTCTACATCTATTACTAGAGATAGTCCCTTAATTATCCGATTGAGTTCTACAAAATTGTTGGTGCTTCTGCCTTGATGAATGACATAGGATAGAACAAGTATCATTTCTAAATGCATCGTCACGCGTTGCTGAATTGACATTTCCCTTGGTTTGACAATGAAATTTTAACTTTAAAACTCTTATAGGGGTTCAACCAATGTTTAGTTGGGTTATGTGCATTTCTAAATACCCTACAATATGCTAAGTGATCAAGGTTGAACTATCAGTCTTGAATGATGAGTTTCTCCTTACCCTGTGGGATATTTGAATCCACTGGCCAACAAAAGTCCCTGATATATTTTTGAATCAAGTCTTGAATAATGAATTAGATTTCATCCATGATTCAATGTTGTTGTTTGAAAAATCAATGATTACATTCCTTCTAATAATTCATAGGAGGTGCCAAGGAAAAATGTGCTAAGATTTATTAAGAATGAGATTGATGTAGGGGGGTTTCTCCTATTTCTCCAAGATTTACGAAATTATCTCTATTTCTATTATATTTTCTGAAAATAAGAGCTCCTCTATCCTATAGGAAGGGGATTATTGTAGGGTATTTTTCCTATTTCTCCAAGGTTTACCAAATGTTGTCTCTATTTCTATTAGATTGTTTGACATAAAAGATCCTCTATCCCAGAGGTCGTCGAATTCTTCACAACCATTAAAGAGGTGTTTAGTTGCTTCTCATGTTTTTTCCACATATAACATATATATGGGTCCTTAAATCCTTTCATGATTATATTATCCCAAGTGAGGTTCTTTCATGAAAGAAACTAAAGAAAAGATGAAACTTTTAACCATACTTCAACATTCCATACCCTTAAGGTAGATGATTGCTCACTCTTGTGTTGGCATAATTGGCCTCCCAATCACATTTCAATCATTAACTAGAAATATAATTAGCCATATAAATTGATAGAGATGGAAAAATATAAATTGAAAAGTGATTAAACACTCTATACGTTATATAGATGGAGTTGACTTATATGTAATGGTTCAAAGTGTAATTGAATCAACTTGTATGTATTTTTAAATTTTTTAATGGAGTGTTACATAATGTGAAGACATCTCCTGCGTACTACTGTGTTGTTGAGTTCTCTCAAACACAATGACAATCACCATGCAAACATAGTCGAAAATAAAAACTAGTTGGTAAAGGTATTTTCCATATCTTCTACACAAGGTTCTATAATTATAGATATATGTCATAATAATTAGTAATTATGCTATATGAATATACTATCACACAAGTACAAGGAAATTGTTGAATATTGAAAATTTAGTTTAATACTTGAAATGAATTACCATTCCAAGATGACGTCAAACTTAGAAACACAATTGATATGAAACTTTTGAGTGTGGGAAATCCTTACCTTTCCATGCAATAATTTACCTTTTCATAATGCTTCCTGAAGTGATTACTCTCTTAGATGCATCAACTAAAGTTGTTACATTATCTAAGTTCTCCTACAAAATCGAATAATAAGAATTTGGATATTGAAATAGTTTGGTAAATGTATCCATCAAAAAACAAGAACAAGGATATGATGTCTACTTACATCTCCATCTCTAATAGAAAACGTTTCTACCAAACAATCAAATTAGAAAAGTGCTAGTAAGTGTTTTACATATTTACTTTGACAAACTAACATTGGTAATAAATCAACCTACCTCATAGAGAGAGGAAAGTATAAGTGACAAAAGCAAACAACTACCCAGAAATCACTACACAATCTTAAATATATATTTTAAATATACATATTCAATTTGTTATTCCAAAATAACTACTGGTTGACACATATTTTTGTTTACAAAGATTGATTTAAACATAAATATTTGCATATTGAAAAGTTTAATGAAATTTCTATAACTCTTTTTCCTTTTTTTTTTGAATTTTGAAATACAATAATTTATTAAAATATTTTCATATATAAAATAAGTATGGTAAATCTTTATTAAATTATAAACCTTATTATCATTTTAAATAAATTGTAGATTAAGAATCTCGATCTTTTTTAAATATCATCATAATTGTATAATTACATAGTCTATATTCTCATTAATTTATATGTATAAACAATTTTAATATAAATTTTTTAATATAAATTTTATAAATAAAATTATAATTATAAATAAAACTATAGAATATAATATATACATATATATAATTGAATTTAGCTTAGGTGGGTGGTTGAAAGGAATACTTTTATCCTCCACACCAAGGTTCAATTCTCGTAACTTGACATGTTTATGCTTTGGCATAGAGTAACTTGTTGTGCTCTTAAGTGAGTCGATTGTGATGGATGACCTAGTACCGAGAACCACTCTCTTGCCTTTGGGCTAAAAGGGAGGTTAAATTTCTTCCTCATGTAGTACCCAATACCCAAAATTTTACCTCAAAGAATATATATATTTACATACATTCCAAAAAGGAATATATACAATTTACAAATTTAAAATATATTATAAAATAAATTTGATATATTTTACAAATTGAAAATTTACTTTATATTTTTGTAAAAATATGTTATAATATTATTTTATTTAAGGTAATGTGAATATTTTATTAATTGTAAAATATGTGCCCAAATTAGAACTGTACATTGGGAGTTGCATTATGATTTTCTTCCATCTTCAATATCATTTTCAAACTCTTGAACCAAAAATATCCTTCAAAAGGGAATACAACTGATACTAAGTTGTTATGCAACCATATCACAAAATAGAAGAAAAGACAGATCAATGACTTGAGAATTAGCCTCTTTAAGGGGGCAACCACTTTTACATCACATAAATGAACAATTCTTGGATGATACAAATGACAAGGCCTCATTTCTATAGATAGGAGTCTAAGGGGTCAAAATATAATTATAGTCTACATAACAATAATAATGTAAGGGCGCAACAATAACAATAGTGTGCTTCTCTAAGGAACACCAATAACAATAGTGAGCTTCTATGGGGCACAACAATAGAAATATGGAGGATACACTAGTATTATAGGGACCTAACATGCCCCTCTCCTTAAAAAAAAGTGTTTTCCTCAATTCTCGAGTAGTTCTAGATGCTTCTGTATAAAGTTATTATCCTCCCATGTGGAATCTTCAGCATGTAATTTCTTTCACTTAATGAGATGCTCTAAAATTGATTGATTCTGTAGCTGTCAGATTCTTATTTCCATGACTGCTTTAGGCTCCAATATGATTTTTCCTTCTTCATCAAGTTCTAGCAATATTGTTTGAATTGGGAGCTTGTCATCGGTAACCCTCTTTAAGAATGAAACATGGAAAACTAGGTGTACTCGAGAAGATGCAAGAAACTCAAATTTATATGCCATGGTACCAATATTTTGCAACACCTTGTAAGGACCATAGTACTTGGGTGATGATTTATTATCCTTATTAGCTTGCTTAAGGGAAATTTATTTGTATGGCTGTATTCGTAAAAATTCGCAGTCGTCTACATCAAAACTTCTTTCACTATGTTGCTGATCTAATTTTTGTTTCATTCGATTTTATGCTAGAGTGAGGTTATCCTTTAAGAGTTGAAGAAGTTGTTGTTGATGCTCAATGTGATATTCCACTGCTTGAACCTTAGAATTTTCTCTTAAAGATGATATAATGGATGGTGGATGATATCCATAAAGTGCCATAAATGGGGTCATTTTTTCTACAGTATGGAAGGAAGTTTTATACCACCATTCAGCTAGAGGTAACCACTTGACCCATGGTGTTTGTTTATCAGATACAAAACAACGGAAGTATCGTTCCAAAAATGTGTTCACTATCTCAGTTTTCTCATCAGATTGATGATGATAAGATGAGCTATGAACTAATTGAGTGCCAAGATAAGAAAATAATTCTATCCAAAAATTTCCAATCAAAATGGGATCTCTTTCACTTACAATAATCTTTGGGTTTCTATGTAGCTTTTGAATTGTTTCCATCAATGAATTAGCAATTGTATTAGCTTTAAAAGGATGAGATAATGAACAGAATTGTGCATACTTAAGTCTATCAACTACCACCATGATGACACTCTTTCCTTTAGACTTGGGTAAACTTGTGATAAAATCCATTGAGATCTCTTCCCAACACTGAATTGGAATGGCTAAAGGTTGTAACAGATTCAGGGTCTTAATTTTCTCAACTTTATTTTGTTGGAAAACTAAACATTTTGCCACAAACTTCTGAATATCATATTTAAGGCCATCCCAAAAAACTTTCTTCATAACTTTGTGATAAGTTTTAAACAATCTTGAGTTCCCTCCTAAGGGGGAGGTGTGCAATTCCAAAAGAATATTTTATTTGAGTTGAGAATTCTTACATAGATATAAGTGATCTTTGTACCATAATGAATATTTTTTCTAGATAAATGTATAAGATGTACTACGATATTACTACAATTTTTGAATGAGTTTCCACACCTCTTTGTCATTCTTCCATTCATTCCTTTCTTCAATTATCCAATCAGGTTGGATAATAGAAATGACGAACTGCAATGCTTCCACATCCTCATCCTTTCTTGAGAGTGTATATGCAACAACATTTTGCTTCCCTCTTTGGTAGATAATTTCAAAGTCATAACTCAACAAATTTGTGACCCATTTTTGTTTCTCTTCTAAAGATAATTTTTGTTCCAAAAATTATTTAAGACTATCATGATATGTTTTAACCTTGAAGTGTCTCCCTATTTGGTAAGGTCACCATTGCTTTAATGCATGTGGTATTGCCAACATTTTCTTCTCATAAATATGTTTGTGTAAATGTGTCTTCCTTCTTGCAATGTGTCTTCCTTCTTGTATTAAAACAACATCAATTCCATTTCTCGAGGCATCACATTCCATAGTAAAGGTTTTTGTGAAGTCTAGTGTAGCTAAGACCAATGCTTGACACATTGCCTCTTTAAGATGTTCAAAGGCCTTAGTTGCTTCAGGAGTCCAAGAAAATGCATCTTTCTTTAGTAATGTTGTTAGAGACGTTATTATCCTATAATTATCAAGAAACATGCGATAATGCACTGTCAACCCAAGAAATCCCCGAAGATACTTTAGGGTTGTGGGGATTTTCCATTCCTTAATGGATTTGGTTTTATTAGGGTCTACCTTAACACCCTCATGAGATACAATATGACCCAAATATTCCACCTCCTATACTCCAAAGAAACATTTGGAGGTTTTTTCATATAATTGTTTCTCCTCCAATAGTTTGAGCACCCTGCCAACATGTTGAACATGATCCTTCCAAGACTTGCTGTAGATTAATATATCATCACAAAATACTAGCACAAATTTTCTAAGGAAGGGTTTGAAAACGTAACTCATCAAACCTTGAAATGTGGAATGTGGATTAATAAGTCCAAAAGGCATGACTAAAAATTCATAATGACCTTTATGAGTTTTGAATGTTGTTTTCAAAATGTCTTCAGTTTTCATTCTAATTTGGTGATATCCCAAACAAAGATCTAGCTTGGTGAAGTAAATTGTTCCATGTAACTGATCCAACAATTCATCAATGACAAGAATGGGAAATTTGTCTTTAATAGTGATCTTTTTGAGCTCTCTATAATCCAGACACATACACCATCATCCATCCGTCTTGTGCAACAATAATACTGGAGCAAAGAAAAAAATTTGGCTAGGTTGAATTATGTTGACCTATAGAATTTCTACAACCATACGTTCAATTTCACTCTTTTGGGCATAGGGATATCTGTAAGGCCTACTGTTTGGAGGAACACTTCTTGGGATCAAGTGAACTGCATGATCATGATCACAAATAGGTGGGAGGACTTTGGGAGTCTCAAATACCTTTGAATGATTTTCCAAGATTCTTTGAAGATATGGAGAAATGAACAATTTTTGTGTTTCAACATCTAGTGAGCATAATTTTGAAATTATGCCTCATTGTTCTTTCTTCAAAATATTTGTGATTCCATTACAACTTATTATATTCCCTAGTTTCCCTGTGATTCCCCTTAATTCAATTTCCTTTCCTTCCTAGGAAAATTTCAAGAAAATTTCTTGAAAATTAAAATCTATTGTCCCCAAAGATTGTAACCATTAGACTCCTGATACAACATTCGTACCACCCATTTGAATGGAAAACATTGGACTACTCATTACATATTCCCCCATGGTTAGATTGATATTATGGCACTTCCCTGAGCAATTTATAGTTCCATTTGAAACCATCACTTGATATTCTAGTATTGGATATAGAAGTGATTCAATTCCTTGGCTATCTTACAATGAATAAAATTATGGGTACTACCAAAATTGATCAACACTTACCTTTTTATTCTTTATATATCCTTCTATCTTGAGAGTTGGAGGAGCAGTAATTATTTCCAATGCATTACACGATATGGTTGGAATCTTTTCTTCTTTCTCTGGGGTTGGTTCCTAGTGTAGATCGCCTTCTTTTTATGTTTCTTGTTCCTTCTCTTCATCCTCTTCACAATCTATGCAAAATAATTTCTTTTCAACACACTTATGACCATTACTGTATTTTCTATCAAAACTGTAAAAAATCCATTTTACTCTTTTTTCCTTTAGTTGTTGTGGTATAAACCTTGTAGGTTTTGGGAGGCTAGGAGAACAACGCTTCCATATTTATAGTTATGGGTGGTAGACTTCCTTGTTGCCATAATTTTTCTTTCAACTTTTCCTTCCATCTTGAATGCCTTCTCCAACGAATCATTTTCCCAAAGGTGAACCTCATGATGGATGTTGGTCTAAGTCCCTATGAAGACATCAATCCTATACTCCTCTGGAATATCATTTACCTTGGTATTCAATCTTTGGAATTATTTAATGTGCTTTGCCATTCAACTCTTTTGTTTGAGATTAATCAATTGGCTAAGGAAGGTATTTCTCTTTGTGTCTTCATAATGTGTTACCAATTCTTCCACAAAAATAGTCTAAGTGACAATTGACTTACAAGAACAAAGACATAGATATAACTCAAACTGATTTTGTTCTAAATATAAAGATGCAATGTGTACCTTTTGTGTGTGTTGCACATCATGTAGGTTAAAGAATTGCCCCATCTGTAGTATCCATGTTGCCAGTTACTTGCCATCAAACTTCCTCATGTTGATCTTTGAAATGTGGTAGGTCTTAAACACAAAATTGAAGTCTCTAAAATCATAGTTCGTATTCCTTTTTTCGTCAACATGATTTTCAGGGATTACCTTGTCACCACTGGGAAGCCTTTCTTGCAACAACTTTGTCTGATCTAGGTGGATGTTGGTGGCCACCCACCTATCCCATTTGGACCCCCGCAACTGTCTCTTTCAGTTTTTCAGTTTCCGTAATTGTAGCCCAATTTACTATTTTTAGCAGTTTTTTCGGGTCCTGAACTTTCGCAGCCGTTTTGAGGCCCTAAATGACGTTTTTTGGGAAATCTGGGGGCAACCTGGGTTCATGGGCCGATGTTTCCCTCCCCAAAATGGTAGTTCTCGGATAGATCTTTCTAACGAGCTATCATACGCGTCAAACGGAGATCGTATGCCAAAGTTACGACCCCGGGAAATTGATGTACCAGTTTACCCAAAACGGGGCCCACAATTTGGCGTTTCATCTTCTAGGGGTAGGTTTTGGAATGTGAAGGGTTTTCCATTGTTTCTCAACAATAAATAGGCCTTCGAGCCTCATTGTAACATAGTTTTCGGAACAGTTCAGAGGCATGTAGCCGCACATCTCTTCTCAGAGATAAGCTACCATCGCCCTAGCTGGTTTATTTCCAATTCTGGTTGTAAGCATATTTCGGTATTTTCCATTAATGAAAAGAAGCATTATTTCCGCTGCATCTTTGTGTATATGGTTATCTCTATATTTTATTGTGTTCTTGTTTAAATCCGGATCATTGTCAACCCTTCAAATTTGGCATTCTTCGTGTCCATGTATACTGTAAAAAATCCCATATTTTATTTTAAACCATCCTTCAAGCCTTCCGCGTTTCCTCTTATTTTTGCTTCTAAAAGATCCATCTTATATTCTTTTTCATTTTTTGTTACTCTTTGCGAGAGCGAAATTTGTTGCACTTGGTCTCGTAATTTTGATATATCGTGTTATATTTCTTCCTCTTCTGCATGTGTCATAGTAGAACTTTTTGATTGCTTTCTAGGTGTATCAATTTCTTTGTTACCAGGGATTTTGGAATAAAAACAATGATATCGATGCTTCATTATGCTCTTTGAATCACTTCAAACTATTTTTCAAACAAAAAATATGCAAAATTTAAAAACATACACACCTTTTTCTTTCTTTTTAGGATCTCGATATTGAAGCCATTGTATATATGTAATTTCATGTCTCCATGGTCTGAAATTTTGTCCTGTGGTATCCCACTAAGTCTTCTTTCCAATTCCATAAGCTAGGCTAAGATTGGATTCTTCAAGAAAACGTTACGCCCAATATGCCACAATGACCTGATTATAGACTAGTTTAATAGAGCTAACTTGTATGGAATGCCACATGTCATTGTTTCACCCTTCATACCTAAAAATGGTACAAGAAAAGCTACAATCTATTCCCTTTCAATTACTTTTTATGAAATTCAAATTTTATTCTTGAAGAGAAATTTATGATAGGTTTCCCTAGGTTACTTATTTGAGATTGAATTATGGAGCATGTAAAAACCCTAGTTTCATTTGACCATATATCAGAAACAATAGTGAATCAAGATCTAAAAATTTGACACGAAGTTCACCAATATTTTGTCTCTATGTGGTAGAAATTTAAGCTTCTGAAGCATCGTACAAAAATATATATAGAAAAGATGACCTGTTTGAGGTAGCAAATTCCTAGAATCTAATGCTTTGATATCAAATGTTATGCAACCAGATCATGAAATAGAAGAAAAGATAGATCAATGGATTGATAATTAACATATTTGATGGGACAACCTCCTTTACATCAAATAAATGAACAATTCTTGGATGATACAAATGACAAGACCTCCTTTCTGTATATATGAGTCCAATCGGTCACAATATAATCAGAGCCTACATAACAATAATAATGTAAGGGAACAATAATAACAATAGTGGGCTCCTATGGGGCACAACAATAACATTATGGAGGCTACATTAAAAATAACAATAAGGGGACTACACTAGTATTATAGGGACCTAACTACCCAAATCAAAATTGTACATTGGGAGTTACATTATGATTTTCTTCCATCTTCAATATCATTTTCAAAATTTTGAACCAAAAATATCCTTCAAAAAGGAATACAATTGATACTAAGCATATACGGGTCTTTGGAGGCGAATACCTTCCAGTAGAGCCCGCAAATTAAACAAGATTTTCAGTACATATACAACGCACTTCAAAATATAATCCTTGATTACAACATATTTCCCCAAATCCACTAGATCATTAAGGTCTAGACACTTAATATTAGAGTTGTTGGAACAAACTGAATATTTCATATTTAAGACTAAACTATTGACAAGAGATAATTTCATCTCCTTGAGCAAGAGAATATATGGTTTTACTTTTCTAAATAATGATTTAACCTTTGAAATTATTTTATTCAACCCCAACCCCTTGCAATTCTAGGAGATTAGTTTCATCATTTCATATTAGATTTTGCATCGCCTTTATTGGGATGTGAATTACCTCCTTTCCTTGTGTTGCATATTATTGTGTCTATCTGGAATAACTTGCCTTCCCAATTATTTGTCCTTTTCAATTTTTATTTGGATCTATTTTTCATTTTTATTCCCACCTTGTGATGAAAAAAATCTTGTTCCTTCTCTTTCTCCGTCTCTAATTTTTCATCAATTGAACTTGCATGGGAGGGGCTATTTCAAGTTTCCATAAGAAAGTGGAAATTACCCTCATTCAAGGAAGATTCAGTCTCTCCTATTACATGGATTAGGGAATCCTTAAGTGATAAAATTCTATCCTCATGAAGATCAAGAGAGGCTTTGGAGCCTTTCCCAGGAGAGGGAGGGACATTTCTTGAGTGAATCTTTCCTTGCTCTTCAACTAGGTTGAGTGCTTCAAAACTATTGCTATTAACCTTACTTGCACCCTGATTATTGGTACCCTCTCCTAGAGTTCATTTCGCTTGGGTTGGAGAGATTGGGCCCTTTCCTTTTTTCCCTACTAGATCACTCTATCATGGTAGGTGGTAGTCTATTTAGATGGTCCCAAGTCACCTTTTGTGATGTTTCCATTGGTTCCATCCTTCCACCGAGTTTTGTTTCTCCTTGATCATCTTTTTGTAGCTTATAGCAAAGTGTTTGTACTCATGACAAACCTTTCACTTAAAAGGAAGTTGGTCATAATCCACCTCTCATTAAGGGATTTTTGAGGTCTAAAATGGGCCTCCTAAGGAAATTATATAATAATAGTGGAAATAATAAAATAAGATTATATGACATCATCAAAGTTTAGAGGGAAAAAGGAAAAACAAATTTTTCAACTCGTATTTTCAACTTATGTCCCTATGGGTTTACTCAAATTTCGAGTGCAAACACTTGATGGATGCATAATTTGATTTCTAATCCAAGGAGTGCCCATGTTGCATACTTTTGATGGACCCTGCTACATGAAAATTGAAAAATACACGAAAAATGTGATTGCAATCATGTTTTTTCACGTATTTCTCATTTTTCGTGTAGCAGGGTCCATCAAAAGTATGCAACATGGGTACTCTTTGGATGACGACTTAAATTTTGCATCCAATGAGTAATTCCACTCAAACTTTGAGTAAAACCTTAGGGAGATAAGTTGTAAATAAGAGTTGAAAAAATAGTTTTATTATTTTATTATTTTTTAATCTTTTTACTTTTTTACTCAAAAAATGGTGAATCATCCCCTATGGTTGACATCATTGTCTTGAATCCTATTGGTTCATATAAAGTTTATTTTGGTTGTACATTTTTCTTAGGAGGCCCATTTTAGACCTTAAAAGTCCCCTAATGTAGATATAAGACCAATTATCTAGGTTGAGATTTATTGCAGTTGAAAGCAATTTGTCCATATCTACTTTCATACAGATCTTGTCACAAGAGAAAATGCCATCTTGTGGCTCTACATAATCAATATACTTACCTAGGGAATTTCCAATACTTTTAAAAGTGGCATCCTTCCAACAATGTAGAGGAAGGAAGGGGAATTTAAACCAAACCAAAACTGCTAAAGGAACGTCCCATTCCAGGTTAAAATTCAAGCTTTCTTGATCTAAATAGAGACTTTGTGCACCCATGAAATAACAAATACTTTTGAATATTAAGTATCAATCTTCCTTATTCTCGAAGAAGAAGGTAGAAAACCCTCTCCCACTGAAGGAAGAGGAAACTTGACCATTTATCTGTGGCTGCCAAGTTTTATTTAACCACTGCTTCAAGGAGCAAGTGGAATGCCAGATTCCCATGAACTAGCCCACTAAACCTTGTCTCAGAAGTTGAAGAGCCCTTGTTCTAGACTGAGAAACATTTATGTCTACCTTCATAATATCCCCAAGCATTTTGACAAAGCTTGAGGGGATTTTCTTTTGGAATTTCAACCCATTGGAGAATAGAGCATTAAAGGTATCTATATTAGGCGCCAACAGAAAGGAGGGAGGTGGAAGCAGGGCCACCCGAGCTAGTGGCCATCCAACTACAAGAGATTAGCGTTGCTAAGAAATCCAAGGCCTTAAAGGATATTGGTTTTTTTGTGAATACTAATTTACTTGAATTTTTTTTTTGCTTAAAGTAAAACTTATAATTGTTTCTAATTATTTAAGATCTCCTCTTTACTTAAATATAGAAAACATGTTAACATCCTAAAATATAGAAGAAACTAATTGAAATCAAAATTTACTCTCCTACAAACTACTAACAAATTATTGTTTTATATTTGAATAATTTTAGGGGTGAAATTTCACAATTGGGCTATTTTTTGGATATTTTCTGAACAAATTATTCACCAATTTAGTTAAAAATTTGTGTATTTTTTACATGTATATGGTTAAATAGATTATTCACCA
>APFE031404644.1:1763-26329 GCA_000404065.3 Pinus taeda | reverse complement strand
TTTTTGTGCTCCTTCCCACCATGTAGATCTGTGGTGGTTTTTTCTAGCAGAATTTTTCTGGGAGGCTTTTGGGCAATTGGGTCAAATGTGGAGATGAAATTTCAAAATTATTCTTTTATTGAATTGAAGCCCTCAAGATTCATATAAGAGTTGTGAAGTTTGATTTTCAATAAAAAATATAATTTGTGGAGAATTATGTTGTTGTCTTAATGGTAATTTTTGCAAAAAAAAATTAGTGTAGAAATTCCTTGTAGATTCAAGCTGCTTATGCGATTTTCTAAAACAAAAGACTTAAATCTACTCTACTTATCAGCATAAATAATTAATTGATTGAGAAATCATGAAGCATACAAGAGAAAGAATTCAATCAACACATTACACAATGATTTCCTAGGAAAAACCATAGCTAAATACCCTTGCTATATGTATATTGCATCAATAAGAAAATATGAGAAGATTCCAATGCTTTACTCAAGCTCAAGCAACCTATGCACTATCTCTATCTGTCCCAATACTTCCTAGGCTGACCCTAGCCAACACTTAGCCAATTTCATAGCCTTTCAAGCTCCTACTTCATTACATGGTTTAATGAAGAATCAGGCCCCTATTTAATTGTAATTTTCCTCCATTAGATTATGCAGTTCCTTTATGCTCTTCCTCTGAATGCATGCACCACGTGTAAAATTCAGATGATCATACAGCTGATAGTACACTGTCCATGAAATCCATTCTCAATTGGGTCTTTCTAAGATATGAAATGCATGAGTTAAGTATGAGTGAATCTTTAGTTTACTGGTTGATCACTCTAGGCAGCACCACACTACTTGACTACAGGAAGTACCACACTGTACTTCAGGCAACACCACACTGCACTTCAGGCAACACCACACTGCTAGGCCTCCCACTAGTTCCTCCAATAGTTGGAACTAGTTTAACTCACTTTAACTCAGTTAAACTGGATTAATTAATTACAACTAAAAAAAATCTCAACTAGGGCTCCTATAATGTAGGAGACACTCTACATGAGTCTAGTTAGACCCTCAACTCGAATTAACTAAGCCAAGTAACTCAAATTAACTTAGTTAACTAATACAAGTTGTCATGAGATGTGGAATTACAATTTTATTCCCAATTTAATTCAAGGAAAATATTAAATCAGAATTTTTCTTGATGCGATTTTCAACATTTTTTGTTACTATTTTCAACATTTAGTCTCATATAATATGTCAAATTTTCATTAAATGAAATGTTTTTCCTTGCAATTTTTCACACATCTTAAGAGGTATGTGTGTGTTCCCGTAGTATAACTTAGTCTAAAATGTGTGTGTGTGTGCATGATATACAAGGAGAGAACTAAGTTTTTCATATTATTTTTTTTATATGCAACAGTATAATTTTTAATTATTTTTTGAAGTTGGCGAAGTAATATTTCAATTGCATTTCATAAACAATATTTTTTTTCAACTATTTAAATAAATTGAAAAACCAAGAGTAGCATTTTGAAGAGTCCTAAATGAAGATAGTGGTATTTTTTGAAATTTTTTCATTGTGTATATTTTATGTTATTGATTTTTTATCCAACCTTTTTAAAATTGTCCAAGAAAAATTCAAGCATTATGTTTAAGAAATTAGATGAAAATATCATATGAATTTGAAAATGTCAAACTCATATGCCATTGGATAGAGGGTTCCATCATGAATCCACTATGATCAACTCCATCACCCAAGGACAAACTTTTACCTAAGTCTCCTAAGATACAAAATGGTGTTGCAGAGAAATTTGTAGAAGGGGTGCTAAAATTGTGATTTTTAGGATGTCAGAAGCTCGATCGTGCGCTTAAATTTTAAATTCAAATAGCTCAACTGAGGGTTTCCTAAACCCTCAATTGAGCCATTTACATGGTTAATCAGGGGCTTGATAAAGCTATATGGCTCAATTGATCCTCTGTAAAAAAAATCAAATCCTTATGTGAATCCCATAATCCCATAATTTAGATTTTAGAATCAACAAAGATCTAAAATTTAATCCATTAATAATTTAATCAAGTTGATATGATATTATTTTACTAAAATTGAAAAATCAACTAGATCTAGGTTATCAACAACATTAGATTTTTTAATGTTATTGTGTCAAGAGGCGCATTCGATAGCCTAGTGTGAGAGAAATGAGTGAGTATGTCTGTCCATGATAAAAATATACCTTATCATATACCTTTAATTTGAATGGATCATAAATTTACCTTCCACAAAAGGTTTTACCACATGAAAATTCAAAATTAAATTAAAGTTTTACACAAATAAAATTCCAATTTTTTATTATAATTTTGTTATCATGTCAGTAGAAACACCATTAAATCTAATATTAATATTAAAATATATATTATTATAAATATGGAAATCTTATATTAATATTAAAAATTTAATATTAACTCTATTATATTTAGGATTAATAAATATTAATTTAGTATAATATAAAAATTGAATATAATTAATAATATACTAATATATTAGGATGTATATTAGCTCCAAATATATACAGAAGGGAAGAAAAAAGACCTAGAGTGATAGAGGTGGAGACATAGAGGGAGTGACAAGGGACATATGGAGATAAAATGAGGGATAGAGAAGAGGAGTAGTGAAGAAAGAGAGCAGGAGAGGAGAGAGAGGGAAAGAAGGGTAAGAGAGAGGGAGGGGATATAAAGATGGATAGAGAGAGAGGAGGAGAGAGTGGAAGAGAAAGAGAGGGAGAGAGAGGTGGAGTTGGAGGAAAGGATAGGGAGGGAAGAAGAAATACATATAGAGAGAGAAAGATGGGGAGAGAGAGAGAGAGGGAGTGACAAGGGAGAGATTGAGTGAGAGTGTGTATGTTTGGGGGTGAGATAGAAAGACAAAGAATTACAAGTGGAGACAAGGGGGACAGAGAATGAGTGAGGGAGGGAGTTAGTGATAGAGTTGGAGGGGAGAGAGAGAGAGAGAGAGAGAGATGAGGGGGAGATACAGAGGGAGGTCGGAGAAAAACAGAGAGAGATGAAGGAAGAGACGGAGAGTACTTGAGAGGGAAGGAGAGAGAGAGAGATAGAGTCATAGGGGGAGAGAGGGAGGTAAAAATAAAGACATAGAGAGATAAAGGTGGAGATAGAGAGGGAGTGACAAGGAAGATGGAGAGAGAGGGAGAATGGAGAGTAGAAGGGGAGCGAGATAGATGCATAGACAGAGGGAGAGATATATAGATAGATATGGAGAAACAATGTGTATGCTTACAGGATGATATAGAGAGATGAAGAAGGAGAGACAAATGGAGACAAACATATAGATGGGAGAGAGAGAGGGAAGAAGAGAGAGATAGAGAGAGGGAGGGAGGGGGAGATAGATACATATGAAGAGAGAGAGAGCGTGTGTGTTTGGAGGGGTGAGATAGAGCGACAAATAAGGAGAGATGGAGAGAGATATAGATATAGATGGAGGGGGGAGAGAAAGGGAAGAAAATTCTTTGCACTAGATCCATTGATTTGAATGTAGATATTGATTTCATGCACTAGATGCATTGATCTTTTTGTAGATGTTGATTTCTAATTCTATTTGATTTCTTGTATTAGACACATTGATATCATTCAAGATGTTAATTCTCATGTTTGATTGCTTGCATTAGATGCATTGATTTAAGTGTAGTTGTTGATTCCTAATCCTATTTGACTGCTAGCACTAGATACATTGATTTCAATGTATATGTTGATTTATAATCCTATTTAATTTCTTGTATTAGATGCATTGATTTCTTATTTCTAATCCTATTTGATTGTTTGTATTAGATGCATTGATTTTAGTGTAGATGTTTATTTCTCATCCTATTTGATTTCTTGCATTAGATGCATTGATTTCAGAGAAGATGTTGATTTCTGATTTGATGTAACTAGATGTACGGTGTACATTAATTTCAAGGTAATTAGATTAACATTATGAATGTATTTCAGTGTAAGCACAAAACAATTATTGACGACGTGCATTGATTTCTATGTTATAGTGATTCAACCATAAATAAAATAATTGAATTTTCTTCTCAAATAAGATGTTCACTTAACTGAAATATTTGCTTCTTGAAACTATAAACTATTTGTAATTAACTACATACTTATTATTCTCATTTTACATGCTTCATATTGGATTGTAAAAAGTGCAAAACACACACACACACACACACACACACACACACACACACACAAATCATGTTATGACTAAGCTTTTGTAGATAATCTCAAACGAAATAACATCGAATAAAACTTATTTGTAACTTTTACATCTCCACATATTTTAAAATTTAATAAAACTTATTTCAATCATATTTGAGTTTTTTTAAAATTGAATAAAAGTTATTGTAATCATAAGGAATTGATTGAAATACTTGGATAGTTAAGTAAATTTAGAAAGTTGATAACATTATATAAAATTATAGAAATGTTATCATATTTTTTTTTTTACTTACATTAAATTCCAATATGATTGACTTATATCATGTTATGACACAAATCTTGTAGATAATATCAAAAGAAATAATATTGAATAAAACTTATTTGTTGTTTACATGACATCTTTCAAAACTAAATAAAACTTATTTCAGTCCTATTTGTGTTTTTTAATTGAACCTTGAGATAAGAAATTGATTGAAATACTTAAAAAAGTTGTCCATGCAATAGTATATGGGTGTGTCACAAACAAAATCATTCATATATATATATATAATATATATATATAATTATATATATAAATATATATATATAATATATATATATATACTATATATATATATATATATATATATATATGGATGAATTTAAAATTCAATAAATTTATTTTCTAAAAATGAATTGTAATAACATAGGTGTTGATTGCCCTAAAGACATTTTCTAGAAGCCAATAAGAAGCATATTTGTAATTATTTCCATGCTTAGTATTAAAATGACACATGATATATTTTAGTTCATTTTAAGTATCAAAGTGATATGCATCATATTAATATTGTACTTATATCATATTATGACTAAGCTCTCGTAGATGACCTCAAAAGAAATAAAATAGAATAAAACTTATTTGTTGTTTAGAAGAAATATTTTAAAATTGAATAAAACTTATTTCAATTTCATTTGTGTTTTTTAATTGAACCTAATGAGATAGCCAAGTAAACTTAGGAAATTTCATATTTAGTTATATACACAATTATAGGAACATATTTCATTAATTATTTTTGGTATATTAAATTCCAATACATATGACTTAAATACCATGTTATGACTAAGGCAGTAGTCTATAACGCGACTTTTTGAAATCCTTTCCGGCGGATTTTTCAGGTCAAAATCCGGCAGCAATTCATTCGAATCCCAAGTTTGATAGCTAGTTTCTGCACAATCAATGGTTCCCAGGGGTTTTTCAGGGCGCTGAATCCAAATATGCAGTTAAAAAACCATTTTAACTGCTAAAATTCAAGATTTAACCTCATTTCTTCCGTCGGATTCCGTCACCGGAATCTCCAAAAAGTCGCATTATAGACAACTCCGTGACTAAGTTGTTGTAGATGACCTCAAAATAAATAAAATTGAATAAAACTTATTTGTTTCTTACTAGACATCTTTTAAAATTGAATTTAAAACTTATTTAATTTTTATTTGTGTTTTTAATTCGACCATCATATATTTTAGTTCATTTTAAGTATCAAAGTGACTTGCATCATAACTTAATATTGTACTTATTTTCTTAGTCTATGAGACTGAAAATGAAATTTGTTATATTTTTTGATAAACGTTATAGTATGTATAGTTTTTTTTCAAACTAGTGAAATAATTTTAACAAATCCATAAACTTCAAAATTTAATGAACGACCATATACAAGATTAATACAAATCCATAAATGGAAATAATGAATGTATTAGTAAATTGTCCATATGAAAATATATACAAATTACAAATATCATATGAACATTTATAAACTGAAATAATAAGCATATATAAATTGAATTAATGTTCATGTATGTCCATAAACTGTCCGTGTATGAAAATATACAAAGTCTGTATCACATGTGAATGTGCCCTATGAAATGGGCCTAAAAATATATAAATTATCCACTCTAAGTACCACCAGAACTCCTATGCAAGTTCCACTGCATAAAGTAAGTGTCCATATTCTGGTACTGCAATATAACACTTCCAAATTCAAATTAATTAGATCATTATTTGTAAAAAATAAAAAAATATGGAAATAAATTATTTTGAACCACATTTTTAATTATATATATGAATCTACTAACATCACTCGAGTCAAAATGCAATTCATATAGGATGGGGTTCTCATGAATATGTGTTTGGTGCTCCCCTATTTGTGGCTCAAAGAGTTGGGCCTACATTGAATGACCCACATCGTCAATGCCTCTATACCCAGCATCCCACTCATGCGTCCACATAAATATGACATCGACAATATTCTACATATGGGCTTGCGTACACAATGGAAAGGAAATTTTTTTAATTAGTCTACAAATTAATTAACATGCATGTAACTTTAAAAAAAATTTGAAATCTTAGAAATAAAAAAGTTTACCTCAACTACTAGTCCACGTGGTTGTACATAATGACTCCCCTCCACATGAGTGTTATGAGATGGAGATGAAGGTGGAGGTGGAGGAGAATCCATGGAAACATGCACTAGTGGAGGATGGTTGGCTATTAACTGCCCCCTTAGATGACCTAGAAGCTCATCCATGTAACTGGAGTCCTGTGTCTACATATTATTTAACGATAAGGGTCAAAAGTTTCATGTGTATATGTGTCTGTGTGTGTGTACCTAGTTTGTTTCACATAAGTCGTGCACCCTCCAGGTGTCACAAATGACATCATGACACATACATGTATATGAAAAAAGTTGGTCAATGGGTAGACTCGTGGGAAATGAATCATCATATAATGGTAATGGCAAGTCACGAGATAATAGTGGTGGTCTGCTAATCTCTCCATGCAATGTGTCATGTGCACTAACTAATGTCATCTACATGTTATCTAAAATGGTATCCCTAGTCTCAACACCAAGCTACGATGACTCCTCTATCTCTGTCAACAATACCACGCTCCGAGACAGTAGTGGCAATAATATGAAAGGTGGTGGTACATGCACAGGGTCCCTATGAGCCCCTTCATGATCATAGGTACATCCCAAGCCAGATCCATGATAATGAGATCTGGTATCAGTCTAATCCAACCTCATATGTAGCACTAACTTTGCATATATATGCTTGAAAAAATAAAGGGGGACCTGGTCATGTGGGGGGACTGGCCCCAAGCTCCAATGAATCGATCATACACAAAAGGGGTTGCATCAAAATTCTTACAATATTTGAGTGGAATTAGACCTTTATGTCTAATATATCAATCCAAGGGATGTCAAACAACTCCCCTAGGACATCAATGTTCCTAGTGGCTTCTTTCACCACTTCTAAATATGTGTACCTCTAACCTCATGCCTCCTAATCCTCTGTATCAAATGTAGGAGGTGGCTCTATGGGCTTGACCTCTGGTATATCTCGATCAACCTATTGATGCTATCCAGCATCAAAGGCAAACTATTCCTAGTAGGTGAACTAGCAGGGATTTTACGTAGCTCTCGTGTGATCCATGTATCCTGGGTTGTAACATCCTCCAATGTTATACTAGCTATAGCACCATCCCATGGAGGGATCGATGTTGCACTGTGATCCTCAACTTCACCTTGTTAAGGGTCTTCAAATTATAAACATAATTTAACATATATATATTTCACAAAATAGAAGCATAATAACATATACATTAAATTCAAACACATCAGTTGAAGATTATTTAAAAATTAAAGACAATTTCAAGAAATAAACACAAACATTTTAAAGAAGATTTTAAAATGCAGGAGGTGTACCTAAAACAAGTGAAGAAGGTCCACTATTAGTAGCATGATCATTAGCAGAGACAAAAATAATGCCTCTGATACTTTGATTGGTGTCGGAGGGAGGATCTATGAATTGAAAACACACTCTGGGTGGGCTATGTGATCTATCATGAGCCTGACCATGTATAGTAGATCCCCCCACACTCCAATGTCTTGGACTTGGGGGTCATAAAGGAGATGCCTTCGTATATTACATATAATACATATAAACTAATCGAAAAAAAAATGTTGACTAAACTATTAAATATAATACTAATATTACATATAATACATATAAACTAATCCAAGAAAAAAATGTTGACATAGAGAGAATGTTGATAGGAAAACCAATTCTAAACTCAATTAGAATAATCTAACATAAAGTCCTAAATTTTAGAGTCCATTTTTTGATAATTTATCAACCAAAGTATTGAGTTGCATGTAAACACAATCGAAAGAAGTGATCAAATCCACCTCCACACTTTTTCCCATTTCTAAATAATTATTTTTTTTCATAGGGCATAAATATGTAAACATATATGTAAAAATTTGAAATAAACCTATTTGCAAAACTAATAAAATTTCATGCCAACCAAATACTCCAATAGAATTTAAGTTCTTATAATGTTTGACTTCGACACATGACATGTACTAGGTGCAAGCACATGAAAACAATGTTTCTTGTACACCACATTTCACAATGAAATAATATGGTACAATTTAAAAAAGATTCAAAATACTTTTATTTAATTTGAATGCATTTTTCATGATGGATTTAATGTATCTATCAACGATGTATTGTTGAAACTTGAACTTATATATATAGTTAAATGTTATATGTGTGTGTGTGTGTGTTTTGTTTTAAATAGTTGTGTGTGAGTGTGTGTTTTGTTTTAAATATCTATGCTAAGTTAAATGCCATAGTTATAATTATATTATGTTATAGTTATGTGGTACATCTTATCCTATGTTATAGTTATAATGTTACATTATATCTATATATATATATTTGAATTTTTAATTTGAAGATTAATATTTTATTTAAGTACCTAATATTTTAAAACTAATTGTACTATATTATTATTAAAAAAATAATTAAATAAAATTGATTTAAATTTAAAATAATAAAATAAAATAAAATTATTATTGATAAATGAGGTTCACATGAGTAACCATATTTATCAAGTTAAATCTCAAGCTCCTAATTCATTTATTATTGGTTATAGTTTGACATTTTTTGTTTCAAAGCTTTTTTGGTATATATTTTCGGTCAAATTTGTTTGAAATTTAAATGCATTTAAATAACAAAATATATTTATTTATTTTTTAAAATTTATTTCACTAAATTCCTAAAGAAAAACTTTAAAGCCTAAAATAATTAGAAAATAAAGTTTTTACCATTCAAAATTAGAAAATATTCATAACAAACATGTTACCATTGCTAGTAAGAAAAAAATTCAAATCCTAAGCTATGGTTCTTTTGGTGGTTTCAAAGTGTTTTCTTGGTGGTTTTTGGTGGTTTTCTAGGTTGTTTTTTGTTGTTTTGAAGGGGTTTTTTGGTGGTTTTAATGGTTTTCTATGGTATTTTTTTTTTCAAATTAATTTATTTAATTTTCCAAGAAAAATTAAATAAAAAAGACAAAAAAGATAGGAAACCTACCTTGGCTTAAGCCTGTTGGATGTTGGCGGGGTTGTTGGTGAGGTTTGTTGGGTTGCTCCTTGGTTCAATTACTTGATCAAGCTTCAATACACTTTGTTGAGACTTAAGGTCTCAGTGAAGCTCCTATTTGCCCAAATGTCTGCGCAAAAATGACTTTTGTAGACCGCGATCGTGTGTTTTAATAGAAAATAGTGGTGATTCTTGATCGAGGTTTTTTTTTAAACCTCAATCAAGTTATTGTTTTAGTGCTCAAGGAGCTCGATCAAGTGCTTAAAAATTGCTTGATTGAGCACTTAAAATGCTCAATCGAGTTCTCTTTTTTTCACTTAAACATGCCATCCCTTGACAAAAAGTGTAACCCATCTCCATTCTTTTACCCTTAATGGAAATTTGATTTAATAATTAAGATTATTTAGATCAAGAATAAAAATCAAATCCAATTTGTAAAATTTATTTCTCTTTTTATTTTTAACAAATGGGTAGAGATTTGTATTATTAATTATGGATTACAAGACCAGGACCTTTACATATTCAAATATTCCTTGTGGGTTTTAGATTGAGCATAGAGGCTCAATCCAAACCCTCAATGGAGTTCCCCATGTCAAAAAAAGTTCAGTCCCTTTTGAGCTAAATATTTTCCAAAAAACTCCAAAATACAAACACATTTACATTCCATTTTTCACTATAATTTTATTTTGATCTAGTTTGAATTCTTGTTTCTCTTGGAGAATTTTTTTTTCCTTTCTTCCCATTATGGCTAGCAACAACCCCCCTTTTTATTTTGTTTTATCACTAATACTAAATAGGTGGGGACCGTTATTCAAAAATTAAAAAAAATTGATTAATACTTGTATTTCCTTTTCAATAAAACTTACTATCATAAACTTAGGAGAATACCCTCGAAAAATCTAAAAAGACTTAAGTTTATGATAAGTTAGAATAAAATCACTCCTTAAAGCGCGTCGCATCGCAAAAAAGGGTAATGGATGCCTTCCTACAAGCGAAATTCTAAGATTGCGAACTCGCGATGCGAAATCACGCATCAAAAGACCCTCATCGCATCGCATCCCTTGAATATCACTTAGATCTGAAATACCTCAAACTACCAATATACGATGGCACATATCGCAAATTTCATTTCGCAGAAAACACATTAATGGATGATTTTCATATGCTACGAACTAGTGATATTGTGATTTGCGATATTGCGAAGCAAATCGCAAAATCACCTCATTGCAGATCTATAGAGCTCGCCGTTCGAAAAATCTTTTTCCATAAACCAAGGCTTGGTTATGTGCGTTAATGTTAATCAATGAGTTAGTTGGCAATCATTAATGAAATATGGTTTTGATTTGATCGAAGAGCCATTTCACATAAGGTGGTATATTTTATATGTTTTCCGCAGTTAAAGCTTTCCCGTCACCTTTTTCTTATCATTATTCTTACCTCATTTGTAAATTGCAGGAGCGAAGAGCAGAGAAGTATACATAGCAGTGTTTAGGATATTATGGGAAAGAAGGGTAAAGCTCCGAGTTTTGAAGATAAAGAAATGATGCCCTTATACATAGACACCACCTGTAACAAAGATGCCGGTATTACTACCTGGGAAGGCATGCACAATCTACTCGAGGAAGAAAATCCAAAAATGATGGAGGTTACAACTACTGCAGGCTCACACGGGTCTTCTGAGGCATCTATTACAGAATTAGCATGTTCGTTCTTGCATAGGATAGCGGCGAGGCCCAAAATTATTCCATACACGGACATGGTTAAATAGGTACTGGATAAGGCCGATATCACGAACAGAGAATTTAAAGCTCATAACCACGAACTCACAGAGTCATTATTTTCAAAAAATTTAAGCTTTATATCCTCTAACAAAAAGCATGCAAGAGGCGAAAATCGCACCAGGGAAGCCCGGATCGAGAAATGGAGGCAGTTTCCGATGCACAATTAGCTGGGGAAAACCCCTCGAGATGGAAAGCCTGTAATCGCTTAGTCGCCTGTAAGCTCGGAAATTTGTAGGAAAAAGTGCTAAAGGTGAATAAAAAACTTGAACTTAAAACCAATGGTATTTATCAGAGATATCCTCAAGTGGTATGTAGATATATACAACAACTACAGACAAGCTAGAGATAGAATGTAGAAGGCTCAAGAAAGGGCAGAATCCATCAAAAGGTTAACCAAGTTGAATTGGAATTCTCACTGGACGTACTTGGTAAAACCACACAGCTAGTGCATGACTCTCAAATGTATCATCAATTCTGCCGAGAAGATGGTGCCAGCACTTGCTGATTCCATTTTCTTAAGACAGCTAAAGTCGACAGTCAGCCAACCAACTCTCCTCAAGCAAATGTTGAATGCTTGCGATTACAAGGAACATATACATAGATAGTTAGTTGTTAGTTTTAGTTTTAGATTCAGTTTTAGTTTTAATTTTGCTTTATTTTTTCCTGGAATGAGGATGGTCATTTAAACCGCATCCTACATTTTTGTAATAAATTATTTTTAGATTTAGTTAGTAGTATTTAAACCCTTCTCATGCATTTAGAGAAGGGTCCTGAAATTTGCCAAAAACTTGTCCTCAGAACATGCACTTTTGCACCCTCCGAGGAGGTTTTGATGAATGAATGGAACAAGATTTATTGATATCTACGTTTAATATCTACTACTGATGTTGCACTTTTGTACTCTTAGTGGATGTTGGATTAAGAAGAGATAAATCATTATTACTTGAAGCTCATGAGTAGAACTGGTTATAAATGGTACTTTTATCTCTTAACTATTTCTGCCTATGTGTTAAAGTGATATTCATGTTCAGTTATTTATATATGAATGCGTGAATGCTTGAGTTATCATTTGGCACTTTTGTACGGTGATAGCTATTTATTTATGCTTAATATATGAGTAGCTTATTATGCGATATGTTTTTCACAACTATTTCATCAAACTTTTTATATGAAATGGTTTATCTTTATTGAATTCTTTTCTCATAGCAGTTGAATGATCTTTACTACCAATTGTTATTTGAAATCATTTTAGATCGCATAATAGAAAGATTACATCCCGGGTGAGTTTAAAATTAGATATTTCTATTTATTAGAATACAATTGCATGTTGTTAGATTAGATTTAGAATAAAAGCATTTTACTTAGGAACTATTAGAAAGGAAATATCAATTCTCAACACACACACATATATTGGGAAACTGGTCCCATATCCCCAGTCGGACGCACTATACCAAACAGAAAAGGAGCTGCTAACCAAGGTTCGGACCGGGTGGGTATCCCCCTTGTTGTAGACCCGATTTTCGGGGCTTCAACACTTCCCAACTTGAATCCAACCCACATTTTCTACAAATTTCAATGAATATTTCTTTGGCAACACCATAATAATATTCTTGAAATCTTCCTCATCTGCTTGATCTACCCAAGAAGTTTCCTTTTCAACGAAATTCCTTGTGGTTTCTAGAGGGAATCTGTTTTCCACGAGGGTTTGTTGTTTTTCCACTAATGCTACATACAAGAAATCCTTACTAAGAGTATCCACATTGGTAAGTGATTTTTCCTTCTTAGATTATGTTGTTGCAATTGCAGTTTCTTTGACTAAATATGTTTCCTTATTGTCTTTTGGTTCTTTCTTATCTTGAAGCTCTTATTCTTTAAGTACTGTATAGTGATCACCTTATGCACCTTCCCACCATTTGGGGCTTTGGGCTTTTTTGTGGTCTTTTCTATTCTAAAAATGCTTAGGGAAATTTTTAATTACATGCTCCAATTCATTGAATGCTCTACACCAAAATGAGATATTTTCATAGTATAGATTTTAGACTCAAACATAGTTTGGAGCCACCAAATTAATCTCTGTGGGAAAACCCTTGTTGAAGTCTATTTCCACATAAATGTGAGCATAAGTAGTCTTGAACTCTTTTTCTATTTCAAGAAAAATAAAATAGAATTTTCCCAGCACATTCCAAATGGACGAAAGTGATGTGTGATTCCAAAAATGTATGGGTAGGTTTGAAAACCTTACCCTAACTGGGGTTGTAGAAATTGATGTTGTTACCAGGTCAATATTGGGAGTCCAAAGCTACATGAAAAGGCCAGCACTCCCCCAAAACCACAACCTTGCATCACAAATAGCCTTCTTGTACTCAATCTTATAAAGAACCATAGTGAAGAAACCTCGTGTCATATGGTAAATATTCAATTTGTCCATCAAAAGGGGCTTCCATGTCTCAGAGATCTATTTAGGTAGATCAGATAGTGCGAACAATACCAATTAAACCTGAAAACCAAACCATTCTTTGAAAAATATTTTTCGCAGCAAAAAGCTTCCTCATCCATAGGAACATTAAAGGAAAAATTTCTTGTATCATCGAAAGACCTGAGCCAAACTTTAGCATAGAGTTGTACAAAACTGAAGAAGAGCTAGATTGACTAACAACCATACCTACAAAATAAACATATTTATTCGTAATATCACAAGGATTCACCATTAAATGATATGCAAAAGATATCTATAGAAAATCCATGCAATCGGTGCAACAATTGAGTATCTAGAGTGAAGCCTCATCCACTGCGAGGGTTTCCAAAGCTCCCTCCATTTCTCTCAATTTATTTCTTATTTTCAATATGAGTTATTATCATTTTTTCTCCTAAATATTAATGAAAGAGAAAATGCTAAATTAATTCATATAGTAAAATAATTAAAGAAACACAACTCTTACATTGAATTTACAAGATGAACATTACATTAACTTATCATTTTGGGATATTCTAATAACCTCCTAAATTCGAATTCTTCAATTTAAAAGATAAAATTTAAACTTGACTATTTTGGGATATTATAATAACTTCATTAATCCAATCTATCTACTAAATATGACATCAAACATTAATTTTTTCATTGTGGTTGTTCTCATATCTAAAATGATTTGTAAATGCAATCTGAAAAAAAAGGAGAGAGTATATATTGATAAAAAAGAGTATATTATTATGTATAAGAATTGATGTAATATAAGTAGATTTGAAAATAGATAATATATTTCTAATAGCTTTTAATTAATTAATAATTCTGAATATTTCTTTCTCCACTAATTTATTTAATTTATGAAAAATTCCATACAGCATCCAATGGCGTTAGGATCAGTAATGCGATTAATTACCTCAATAAACCGAGAGGGGAATTAGATCAATTATTGCATGAGTTATTTTCTCTCCATTTGGATCTTTCCAACAACTTCTCCCCTTCTATGTGGGTTAAGGTTGATTCTTGTTTTGTATTAAAATCCATGTGATTAGAGGATACAACTAAATTAAGGCATAAGGAAAATTTTGTAAAGCTTTTTTATAGGAGTTCTCTTTGCTCCAGCGGGTCCGCTCCATCTCGAGATCCTTCTAGAAGTCAGATCAGTAGATATTATATCTTGGCTCTCAGTATGCGGATTCGCACCCAGATTATTTCTTTAGTTAATCCTATTAATGGTATCAATTCTCAAGGCTCTTCAAGGTCTCATTCGAGCTCAATTGGTGATTGCATTGTTCCCTTCTAATCAGTCTACACACAATATCTCTCTTATGGGAAATTGAGGCATGAGTTCAACTATTATTTCGAATGATATTTCCCTCTCGCTATTGCAACCTCTCATTCCACCAATGGAGCCTCTAATAGGTTAGCATATTCTTCCGCCGACGGCTCCTCTAGTGTATCAGGCTCTCCCGTAGCCTCTTATAATTTTTTTAACCCTGACTTAGAAAGTTTTGGGGTTTCATTTGTTTCCATCTTGTCTCCTTGCTTTGACCATCCAGTGGAATCTTCATTTTATTCCTCTAAAAAATTGATTCACTCACCCTCCTCCAACGATTGGTCTTCCCCATGTGTTGATCGATACACTTCCTCTTCACAACTATATCATTTTGGCTCTAGTGACCCTTCCTGTCACGCCCCCAAGCCTATGGTGGTCTTTCAACCGTGCTGGCGAGGCGCGGCACCACCGAACACTTTCTTTTTAACAATACTCGTGCACATGGACTACGCCTAATTCACTTTCTCCTACTTAGTTTGTGATTCTCAACCAAGTATTATTATGTTATCCTTTATACCAATGAACACCCATACACATTCATTATCCACATCATTATATAAGAGAAATCCAACAGTATAAAGGGAGGGGCAACTCCCTGCAATATGAGTCTGCCCAACAATATATTATACAATCTTTCATTTCTACAATGCACAAGTTAAATCTTGGGAAACCCCAAATTTACACTTAGAAAAATATACAACATCGGCAAACTCGGTTTCCCAGCTCGTTGGCACCTCCGCACGATCGCCGCACGACTAACCAAACCTTTGTTCACCCCGTCGCACCATCGTGTCGTTTTCCCAACTCGGGCGCACCTCCAAGTCGCCACACACGGGCGCCTCCAACCAAGGCACATCTCCGTCCACAACCCAACACTCCAACAAGTCTTCGTGCACACTTGCACGATGGGCGGGCTCTCACTCGAGTCACCAAGACACCCTCATCAAGTCGTCGCACAACCAACTCCTCTGCACGATCACTTTGGGCACGTCTTGCCCAACGCGTTCACCTCTTCACCGAGAGCTTCACCAAGTGCGACTCTACCAAGGGAGCGCATGAGCTATGCGCTCATCTCCCTTCTAATCTGCGCACAAGTGCCTTACTTCAAGATCGTAGAATGAATGATCAAGTGCAAATGAGTTCTCCAAGTGCTCCAATGCTCAAGTGTATATACCAATCGTAACAGTGGGTGGGGCTGCCCAACTGATCGCCCACACACCCCTCCATCGCACCGTTTGGGCGTCCTACCAAGTCGGCCTTACCTCCCAACGTAGGTCAGCCAACCCCCATCGCAAACCTCCAAACGTGGGTATAAACTCCATCGCATAACACTTAGTCGCTCATCATAACGTCGCATAAGTTCGTCACATATCTACCGCAACTCGTCGCATAACCGCCTGCTCAACCGTCGTTCGGTCGTGCACAACCGCCCATCGTGTGTGTGCGCCCGGTCGCCCCGCACCCAACCGCACTACACAACCGAAGGCTTTACATCCTCCTCCACTTGAAATCGTTGTTGTCCTCGACAACATACCATCCTGGTAACCATCCACCAAGATCATCCATGATGTCAACTCCTCCACATACTGCAACCACCACTGCAACATATGTAGAACCACCGTCTCCACCATGTCTCATCTCGGCAACCATCTGTCACCAAGATAACCATACCAAGGTATGCACCCATTGGTATGCCATATATCAGAAGTCATCTCAATCCATGACCATCAACCACGATGTCACAATCTCCACATGCTGCTCCATCATGGAAGGCTGGCCCCCCCATCTCAAGCTACATGCCCACTGCAACATATCGTGTCGACCTCGTCATGTGTCGTCCTCATGTGAACCACTGCCATGATACTCCAACACAATGCTAACACATCTCTGTACATCGCTAGCCCCCATGTTTGAACTAGTCGGGTGATCAGTCCAACTATCATGCTCAAACCATGAGAATGCACATCCTCATGCCACCATCAGTTGTTCCTCAAAGCATCCCTATCACATCCCGAACTCGATCAAGAATCCATCTCCATAAGTGTAATCCATGCTCAGGTCCATGAAGTAGTCCTCATCTCATCTGCAACATGTCACCCATGATGTTTAGTGTCAATGTGCTACATGAAATTAGCCACATCTATCCCAACATCATCCATATGTGTGCCTCCTCAATATGAAGAGACCATCTCATCAAACTCCAACTCTCGGTGTGCCACATCCATGTCCAGAAGCTACCTCCATCACATCTGCAATGGTCATCCCTCAAGTCTGCCATAGAACAAGATACACACCTGTCTCATCTATCCATGTGCTACCCATGATCATAGATCAATCAGCTCCCATGTGTCAAAAGTAGTTGAGTCTCGGCTTGTTAAGTTTCGGTATGGTTTCTATGCAGAGCAATTTATTTAAATTTTCACAATTGGACAATCACATCAGCATTATGATAAACTGCAGATAGAACATAAATATAAAATGCAGAAGACAAGCCAAGACAAGAGGACACAAGATATGGCGCGAGCCAGGGACAAACCCCACAATGTGTGGGGAAACCCTTTGATCAAATCTTCTTTTACCTTCAAAGTTCAACAGAGAAAGAGAGAGAGAGAGATAATACATTTACAACAGAAGTCAACACTTTGACTTATCTAGATCTAGCATAGATCATTTCTTATAATGATGAGATCAATTGAAGACATTCTGCTTGAACTGATTCTGCAAGATGACTCCTTCACCTATCATCATTCTGCATCTCGTCCATTTGCTGCACCTGATTGTGTAGCACCATCATGTTGTATCATGCTAAATCACGCTGCCCATATATCATGTATTGTTGTGCTGCCCATGATGCTGCTCCCCATGCTTCATGTATCATTGTGTTTCCCATCCACAATATCTCATACATCATGTTGCAGCCCAAGACTGCGTTATATATATGTTTTCAGATCACACAACGTTCTTCTCTCTATGCCACAAAAGTTTATATACCTAGGCAATATCACTTTTTGAACACTGTGTATAATCCCTGATGATCCATTATCTGTCTATATACAGCTGTTGTCCAATAGCATATATATTTGCATTCCAATATCTGTCTGCATACAATTGCGTTCATATATGACTGCGTTCCAATAACATCATGACTGCGTTTCTGAACAACGTATATATATACTTGTGGGTTGCTATGTTGCTACATGTCATGCTATGTTCCATTGACCATGAATATGAACAACGTGTATATATGTATATATATAAATATATCTATATATATATATATATATATAGCATGTATAACATGAACAACGTTGAATGCGTGTTAATGATGTTCCAGTCATCACGTTGACTATCCATGAATTGCGAGTAATCCATGTGACAATGGATCAAAAGTTATGGCATGATCAACATTCCACATATAATACAAACTGAGGGCTTCATACCTTGGCTGTAGCATTCCATATATAACTGCAATTCAAACTGTTGGTTCCGTATATGATTTTTGCTGCTAGATCCGCATACATCGAGAGTGTCAACAATTCTGCGTGCCATGTCTGCACCATACCCTGTGTATGAGTCTTTTATATATTTCCACCTGCTTGTATATATATCCACAAGTAGCGTATTAATACCTCCAACGTATCATGACTACATTGATGCGTCTAAATGCCTCCACGAGCAGTGTTATTATGACTGCGTTGATGTGAGTATATGCCTCCACGAGTAGCGTATATATAACTGCGTTGATGTGCGTATAGTTGCAGCGAATATTATGGCCTATGTATTATATCATTGCCTGTAGCAGGGTATAGTGTATATGGTTTCCTAGGTGTCAACGTATAGGGTTTCACCATTGAACATCGTATCTGGTTTCCTTGAACAACATATAGACATTCATCATTTGCCAGCAAATAGATGTCTTCTTGTCCTGCGTACGATTAGGGCATCATTTTGCAGCTAGGGCATCATCCTCTTTGGTATCTCTCCTTCTCCAAAAACCCAAGATGTGGAGAGGAGATAACCTAAAGAGTGTGTTTTGCTAATGACTCCAAATCCTCTCTTATTTATACTAAAGGCGGATGATTGAATAGACATGACGTTTGGGCTTCTAGAGCCTACATAAGAGCTGGTCGGCTTGATAATAATTATATAAACAAAATAAATTCATATCTCCATAAATACTTATCGGAATTGGATGATCTTTGGATCAATCCTACACCTCTTGACGAGAGGGATCCAATAAAAATATCAGCTGCCATAAATAAGCCAACCCACATGGAGTTTGGCCCTAGTTTCCAGTTTAACATGGCTCAACCCATGCCCAAGTGTTGCCACCAAGGCATCATCATAGTCGTAACTCCATCACTCCAAGGTGTGTCATATCGATCCTCCACATCAAGTCACTCTTCCAAGCCATGTCCCATCCATGTACTTGAAAGTATGCACCCGATCCTGCATCAAAGTCTCTGACCTCAGCTCCTCAATGCATCAGATCCTCCAAGTCCGCCATATATGAAGTCCCCAAAAGTCACAACAATCTCATGTCATCATGAGCTCCATCAGTCATCTCCAACCAACACTCTAGCAAGCATACAAGTCTCGACCCAAAGGTCTCTGCAAGATGCCTCAGCTCTCCATGTAGTAAGAATGCCCCATAGTCTGCTCACAACTCCATTCAAGTCCATGGCCTTGTTGTACAAGAGTGCACAACCTCTCCATCGGCTCATAAGTAATACATCTCCGTGTCACATAAGCAAATCCACCTGCACAACATCCCTGCCTTGGCACTCCTCATTGGATGCCCATAAGTGACATCTCTACAAGTGCTCCCACATAATGTCCCTGCATAAGACTGCCATGCTCCATGTCTCCAACCTGATGTCCCATGACTAAGTTGCCCATGTTAGTCCAACCAAGTGAACCATCACTTACCATCAATCCTCAACCAAGTCTGCAATCTTCGGTCTAGTGAACTCGGTCACCCAACCATATCATCATCACATGAGTCTCTCCATCATAGCTCCTCCACCAAAGGTTCCACTAAGACTTGCTCTTGGTCTCGGCCATGAGAAGTCCACCCAAGAGTGTGCCCTCCAATCCATCCATGAGTCATGCAGGGCACTTAGACATGTGGCTAAAGCATGACCCATTCCTCCACAATGATCATCAAGTTCCACCCTTGTCACGGGCCTTTGTACCTTCTATCACAAGGTCACAAACAACCCCAACAAGTCCTGCAACAATCAACAATCCTTGCTTCACCATATAAGGTCTTATCATAGTCATCGATGGTAAGATGCTCCCTAGCATCGGCAAACTAGCTTTGCCCTTCCCTGCATACGGTCCATCTAACAAATGCTCAAATGAAACACAAGTATCAATACTTACTTCATCATCATGAGGTTCCTCCATGAGAGTACCCTCATCCATACATGTCTGCAAACTGCACGATCCTGGTCCAACTTGATCAATCTCAAGTTCATCCTCCATCACGGTCATGTCTGTAACATCTTCAATCATCACGACTTCCTCCTTCTTATCATCGCATTCTGCAGCTTTCTCCTTATGAGTCAAAGCTATGGAATGCTTCTCCTCAAGAGTTAGCCATTCCCACTTCTTTCGAATCAATTCCTGCCTTATCTCCAATTCCTTGAGCTCTGCCTCAAACAAGTCCACTTCCTTCGCAGTCGATAGGCTTCGTCCCTATCCCCATCAGAAATCCCTTTCCTGATCAAGGCACGAAGAGCATCCTTTGCTTTGAACAAGTTCTTGCCCCATTCTGCAAACCTTTGTTCAACCTCCCTTGATTCTTCACGTAGACTCCCTTCAAATTCCTTGAAGGTTGCAAAACCCATTTCCTGCAAGTTAGACATCCTTCTTGACTCTTCACCGTTACAAGCAACCTGCTTAAACCGGTCTTGCAAGACTCCTCCAAGTCTTTAGACTAGCTTTGATACCAATTGTCACGCCCCCAAACCTACGGTGGTCTTTCAACCGTGTCGGCGAGGTGCGGCACCACCGAACACTTTATTTTTAACAATACTCGTGCACATGGACTACGCCTAATTCACTTTCTCCTACATAGTTTGTGATTCTCAACCAAGTATTATTATGTTATCCTTTATACCAATGAACACCCATACACATTCATTATCCACAACATTATATAAGAGAAATGCAATAGTATAAAGGGAGGGGCAACTCCCTGCAATATGAGTCTGCCCAACAATATATTATACAATCTTTCGTTTCTACAATGCACAAGTTAAATCTTGGGAAACCCCAAATTTACACTTAGCCAAACATACAACATTGGCAAACTCGGTTGCCCAGCTCATCAGCACCTCCACACGGTCGCTGCAGGACTAACCAAACCTTCGTTCACCCCGTCACACCGTCGTGTCATTTTCCCAACTCGGGCGCACCTCCAAGTTGCCACAGACGAGCACCTCCAACCAAGGCACACCTCCGTCCACAGGCCAACACTCCAACAAGTCTTCGTGCACACTTGCACGATGGGCGGGTGCTCACTCGAGTCACCAAGACACCCTCGTCAATTCGTCGCACAACCAACTCCTCCGCACGATCACTTCGAGCACGTCTTGCCCAACGCGTTCACCTCTTCACCAAGAGCATCACCAAGTGCGACTCTACCAAGGGACCGCATGAGCTATGCGCTCATCTCCCTTCTAATCTGCGCACAAGTGCCTTACTTCAAGAGCGTAGAATGAATGATCAAGTGAGAATGAGTTCTCCAAGTGCTCCAATGCTCAAGTGTATATACCCATCATAACAGTGGGTGGGGCTGCCCAACCGACCGCCCACACACCCCTCCATCGCACCGTTTGGGCATTCTACCAAGTCAGCCTTACCTCCCAACGTAGGTCGACCGACCCCCATCGCAAACCTCCAAACGTGGGTATAAACTCCATCGCATAACACTTAGTCACTCATCATAACGTCGCATAAGTTCGTCGCATAACCGCCCGCTCAATCGTCGTTCGGTCGTGCACGACCGCCCGTCGTGTGTGCGCGCCCGGTCACCCGGCGCCCAACTGCATTACACAACTGAAGGCTTTACACTTCCACTGTTATGGTCCCTCCATCGTTTTCATCGTTTCCCTTGCTTGCCTGTGATCCCTCCAACACTATTGATAATTCCTTTTTTTTTGCGGACCTCCCTCTTTCTAGTGGTCTTCAGTCTTTATCCTCTCCCATTCCCCGAATAACAATAATAATAGTTTTAATAATAATAATTTTAATTCATTTTCCCTTTTGTTAATAATAATAACAATAATAAAAATAATAATTTTAATTTTAATTCATTTTCCCCCTCTTATTAGAAGAGGGTGACCAATCTTTCTAAATTTTCTTTTGATCCCTCAATGTATCATCTTCTAGTAAAAGGGTTGAAATCTTACCTTGCTCTAGGAAAATCCTTGTAGAGGAGATTATTTTCAACATTGAATTTGGAATTAAGCACTTATTTGATCCCATTAAAACTTTCATTAGGTAAGATTGTGCAGTTACTCTTAGGAAAGCTAAACCTCCTACGATAAATATTAGCAAGTCAGAATTTAAAATCCTTAAGGCTTTGAACAATAACCCTGATATTATTATTCTCAAAGCTGATAAGGGTTGGGTGGTTGTTATCTTGGATATAGATGAATACAGAAGAAAAATTACAAATCGTTTGTGTAACAATGTTAGCTATAGAAATCTTGGCATGAACTCCTTAAAAATTGTCTCAAAAGTCGTTGCCTTATCTATTAAATCTAATAGCACAATCAACTCCATAAGCCATAAACATATTGAGAACAACCCTCTCATTATGAGGATCTATGAGATTCTTAAGATTCATAAGGAGTGGGCTCCCCTTATACCCATTGTCAATACAATAGGTGGGCCTAGTTATCTTCTAGCTAATTATTTAGCCTGAAATCTCAAGCCCCTTGTTGGTCATACAAATTATTTTATTAAGGACTCCTCTTTTGTTAATGAATTAAGGGGTATAAAATTTGAGCCACGTGAAATTACGGTTATTTTTTATGTGGTTTCTCTTAACACTAATATCCCTATTAATGAGGTTGTTGAGGTAATAAATTTCATTACTGATCCTGATACAACAAAGCCTGTTGAAATTTTTCCTACCTCTACGTGTTTCAACTTTGAGGGTGAATTCTATGAGAAATCATGTGACATTGCCATCGGTTCTTCGTTCTCTCCTGTAGTAGCTAACCTATTCATGGAATATTTTGAATCTAAGGCTTTGGATTTAGCTCAATTAGGACCAAAGCTTTGGAAAATATTTGTAGATGATACCTTCATCTTGTGGCCTCATGGTGGTGATAAGTTGGATATGTTCTTTCAACATATAAACAATCAATCAAGTTCCATCAAGTTTACCATGGAGCCTGAATTTAACATTAGTCATCCATTCCTTGATGTTCTTATCTCTAAGAAAGATGATGTTTCTTTCTCTCACTAGGTATTTCGTAAAAAACTCACACTGAGCAATATCTTAATGTTGATTTCCATCACTATCTAGCATAAATTTGGGGGTTGTCAACACTTCAGATACTCATGCTTTAAAGGTTTCTGATGAGAGTCACCTGGACAGTGAGAAAACCCATCTCCTTAATGTTTTTGAAATTAATGGCTATAGTAGTTTCCAAGGTATCAATGTTTTTTTTAAGGGAAAGAAAAGGTCTGAAGATAAGGAAGGAGCTTGGAGAATTGGTTTCCAGTGTTCAACTTCCCTTTATGCTGGGGACTACTAATAAGATTGCTCAAATTCTTGTGAAGTACAATGTTTCTTCCACCTTTAGACCCTTGAACACCATTCACAACTCCCTAAGATCTGTTAAAGACCTAGTGGAATGCAGAAACATGAAATGTGCTTATTTGGTCCCATGTTCATGTGGGAGCCCCTACATTGGAGAAACTAGCTATTCCATAAATCAAAGGATTCAAGAGCACACAAATGACATAAAACAATGTAGGGCTCACTCCGCGGCTTTATTCGAACATGCTAAGAAGACAAAGCACCACATTTGTATAGAGGATTCCTGAGCCATTGCTAGGATTGAACATTTCCACACCGTAAGTTGAGGGAGACAATTGAAATTGAAAAAAGATATAATATGCTAAATAAAGATGATGGATGGAAGATTAACAGCTGTTGGATCTCATTCCTTTAATCCTAATTGTCATCCTTTTTTTCTCCCTCAAATGTTTTTTCCCTTCCCTTGTTTTCTTAACCTTAACTTCTTTTTTTTGCACCCTTTTATTATTTGGTTTATAGCAATTTTATATCTCTTTTAATTTATTAAGTATAACTTGTATTTTTATTTATTTTTTTCCTTTTTATATATTATTTTTCTTTT
>APFE031404641.1:41740-79557 GCA_000404065.3 Pinus taeda | reverse complement strand
AAAGAACATAAGCAGGAATAGTCAAGAGATAAAAGTACCATTTATGACTGATTCCACTCATAAGCTTCAAGCAACAATGATTTATCTCTCCTTGCTCTAACATCTACTAAGAGTACAGAAGTGCAACATCAGTAGCAGATATCAAATGCAAACATTAATAAACCTTGATCCATCCATTCATCAAAACCACCTCCGAGGGCACAAAAGTGCATGTTCTGAGGACGAGTTTTTGACAAATCTCCGGACCCTTCTCTAAATGCCTGAGAAGGGTTTAAATACTGCTAACTAATTAACTCGATTACATAAATTTAGGATCCGATTTTCAAATGAACGTCCCTCTGATAAAGCAAATTATTTCTAAAATTAAATCTGACTTTGAACTATTTCTGTATTTTCTCCTTAGTGCTGTAAGTGTGCAACATTCATCTGAGAAGAGTCGGTTGGTTGCCTTTCCCTTTTCGAGTGTGCTATAAAAATAGAATTAACAAGGGTTGGCACCACTTTTTGGTAAACTATCAGATATTTTAGAGAATCTCCCGCTGACTTGATGTATACTTGGTAATAACTCAACTTTCCCTCAGACTGGTTCTGCTTTTGCTATTTTGTTTTCTGTTTTTGCGGATGACTTGATTAGTTATAAGACTTTACTTTCTGAGCAATTTTCTGGATTGAAAACTGCCTCCGTTCTTCGTGGTGGGCTTTTCTGGTCTGTAAGTTTCAGGTCTTTCAGTAATCATGCTGCTTTTGTGCGCCTTTGATTCTGAGCTTCAGATGACGTATCGGTCATTAGCATCTGTTGAGTGATACTCTGGAATCCGTAGTGCTATCATATGTAGCACCCGTTTCTGAAGAGATCTCATCTGTGTTCTCCGAGCATTGGCGCTTTCCCCTTTTCCTTAGATGTTTCCTGTAAAATTGCTCCATGTTATTTCCTGTTTTATAGTTTGCGTAAAGGAAAAGAGTAAATGGAAATAAAGATTGACATGAAAGCTTTAGATCTTATGTGTGCATAATTATGACATTCAAAGTGAACTGACTCTTCGAAAAACGAAAATAAGCCATTCGTACAATCATTAATTTCATTTTTACAGGCGCACGCTTAATTCTGATTAATGGGCAGCTTTCCTTGAATACTGTGCCGAGAAAAATTCGCGCTCATCGCAGATCGCAGATCGCAGATTTGTGTTATTGTGTTTTAGTATTGTGGTATCGCGATATTGCGCTCATCGCAGATCGCAGATTTGTGTTATTGTGTGCCTCTTTACGCGATGTTGCGATATGCGATGTCACACATCGGCCGTCGGAGATTTCCTAAGTTTTTTATTTAAGGGTGCTTATGGTGAATGCGATGCGATGAATTTTGCATCGTTCCTTCGTAGTTTGTTATGCCCATAAAAGAAAACGTTTTCTTTGCTTTGCAGAGATAAAATTCTAAGGAAAAACAAAAATGTTCATGGAGATGTTTATTTGAATTTTTTTTTTACTAAGGGTCCCCTAATTTCTTGGTGTTATTGCTAATATCAAACAAAAGAGGGGGGTTGTTGGTGACCACAACACCCTCCTACTAAACTCCCTCAAATATTTTATTGTCTCATCTAGTACTGAAAGTGGCCCCATAGTCTCCAAACCTGCTACTGGAACCTCTCCGAGAGCTAGAAGACTCCCCATAGTCACTAAAATGATAGGATCTAGAACCACCATAGCCACCTCCTGACCAAGCACTATAGCTAATTCCACACCCACTGTCGTAACTGCCTCTTGATCTAGCATAACTTGAACCCCCATACTGGAACCTCTCTGAGAGCTGGAAGACTCCCCATAGTCACTAAAACGACAAGATCTAGAACCATCATAGCCACCTCTTAACCCACCACTATAGCTACTTCCCAATCCACTACTATAACTTCCTCCTAATCTGCCATAATTTGGACCCCCATAATCTCCTCCTGATCCACCATAGCTTAAACCACAAGAACTCCCCCCTCCTAAACCACCGTAGCTTACAAAACAACCCCCCCCTTGAACTGCGAGAACTTCCAAAATGACTCCCTCCTGAACCGCCATAACTTCCAAAATGACTGCCTCTTGAATCACCGAAACCACCAAGTCTATCATCTATTTCCTCTTTCATCTAAGTCAGCTCTTTAAACTTGGAACCTATATCTTTTTCAATCATATTAACTTGCCTAATCTGTTGGTCGATATGGATAAGGATATCATTGTTAGGCCTACCAGCATCCCCTGTCGTTTTCACATCTAAAGTTGTTGGGAGCTCATATTGAATAATGAGATCCACATTAGGAATATCAAGACAAGATGTCGTTTTCAACCTGATCTATGCAAAAAAACAACTGAAGTTGTTGGGAGGTAATATTAAATAACGAGATCCAAATTAGGAATATCAAGACTAGATGTAGTGACATCAGTAGCAATCAGCACATTAAAATACCCCTCATGAAAGCCAACATGAGTCCTCTCTTGCTGATTCTGTGAGATATCACTATGAAGAGGTTCACATGTAAGTACCCGACCCAGTGCCACCAGCAAGCTATCCGCATCTAACTTTGTTTGAGTGAAAACAATACATTTTCCCCCTTTGGCATATTCAGTTATCAATGGGTTGAGAATCGAACGTTTCCCATAGGTGGATGCAACAATATAAGAAAGTGAGATTTATTCTACCTACTTCTGAGATGATTCACCAACACCATTGATAACAATAGGATCATTTAAATATTTCCTGAAAAGTCTCTACACCCAAACATTCGTTGTAGAAGAAAAAAGCATACTCTGATGCCTTTTCGGCCATCTTTCCACAATCAACTCAACATCTTCATCCAAGCCCAAATTCGACGTTTGGTCAGCCTCATCCAAAACAATAAACTGTACTTCTCACAAGACTAATGCACCACAATTGATTAGATTAATAATGCAACCAGGTGTTCTAGCAACATCTAAACCCCTTCTAAGAACATTGATTTGGCTCATTATAGGTGCACCCCCATAACATTAAAGAGTATCTAGGCTTGGAGCACATTCTTGGAATTCCTCGGCGTGCAAGTTCTCGTGTTGGAGCCAAGATGAGTGCCAAGGGATATGATCCATGCCCATTCTTATGGTTGTGCTGAATGATTTTTCCAACATTGGGATTCCAAAGGCAAGAGTTTTTCCAGTTCGGCGCGACCAATCATGTCGCAACCTTGCATTACATGTTCCAACACTACTTTTCAAATGGGGAACAATCTAGTAATAGCGCACCTATTAAGTGAATTAATAATCTCTTCATCCATTCCGATCTTGGCAACATCAACCCTTCCCTTCATTGTCACCGCCGAATTTCCTTTTGGCTTTGACTTTTTGTATCATAGTCACCATATTTTGTCTGAGGCGTCTCGACCTCTTGACGCCCAAGATGTGTGCCTCTCATCCTCTGTGATTCCATATTCCACCAACAATAGGGAACTCGTACTACAATCGAACGCTCCGACTAGGGAGTGGAAGTACCTCACTTGGCTAATATCACCATTGATGATTTTATCTCTCATGATGTCGTACTGACTGGCGGATTGTAGGCTTCGGAGGATTGAAAAACTTCGAGTGAAATTGTCACGCCCCCAATTCTTTTTTTGTTTAATTGAGCGGGTGCGGCACCGCCTAAGTTAATAACTCATTCACCGTTAATTAACTTTACGAACTACGCCCTCAAAAATTAATAATAAACATGAATTCATATTATTAATGTGTGGAAACCATCAACAATATAAGAATAATAACACAACTCGGCAATAATAATAATAATCAATCTTTTGTTATATATGCAGAATTTTACATGACCGAGAGCCGCGCTCAAACGGCGTTCCATAAACAGGAGGGCACCCGCCCGTGCTAGAGCACATGGTGGTCTACCAAGACTCCACCAAAATACAACTTACAACATATAACATACACCTCTTGTGTCGTCGGGCGGGCGGGCACACCCGTGCACGAACCCACCGCCAGCACACAACAAGATATAATAACACAAGACTGCACAACTCGGCGTTGGGCGGGCGGGCGCACCCGTGCACGACCTCGCCCACGCCACAACCCAAACCAAGTGCGATACAAAAGTGGGCACTTGTGCGCACCACCGAAACTTCAACTCGACCCTCGACTCGTCCTTCGCCCGACTTGGCGGGCTCATCCACCGAACTGCGGTAAACCTGCGCCTCTCTCAAGTGCGCACTACCCTTTGTGCGGTGTGAGAGCGATGTGAGATGATGATCCAAATGAACCGGAGGTCACCATGCTTATACCCATCCTAACTTGTGCGTAGTCTCCTGGCCGACACTACAAAACCCAATCATCCGCCCACCAATCGTTCCATCAACCATCGACCTATCCAACGTATGACTTGCTCCTTGGTCGGCTTCAAAACATAAGGCGAGCTGCCTTATAAGTAGGCGAGCGCCCTCATTAACCGTGCGCATTATTACTTCATGGTTTCGACGTTTCGTGGAGCGCTCGCACCAACACTTAGTCAATTTTTGTGACGGAGGGAGCGCGCGCCCGTGCTCAAGAATGCAGGGCGTTACATCCTCCTCCACCTGAAGTCGTTGTCGTCCTCGACAACATCCCAACTCCAAGCATCAATCCATGATGTCGACTCCCCTCACATATAGCAAACATCCTGCAACATATGTAGGCCTCCATCTCCACCATGTCTCATCTAAGTGACCAATTGTCACCAAGATAGTCCATACCAATGAATACCTCCATCGATATGTCGTATATCGGATGTCCATGATCATCGACCACCTGCCACAATCTCTCCATGCTGCTCTCCACTGTGAAAGGCTGATCCTTTCAACATCAAGCTACATGTCCACTGCAACAAAGTGTCCGCTCCATCATGTGCATCATCTCCATCATGTGCAAATTGCCCATGATATGTCAACAAGTGTTAACACATCTCAATCATGAGCCAACATCTCATCCCAACAATCAGAAGTCCTCTCAATCCATGACAATCAACCATCATGTCACAATCTCCACATGTTGCTCCACTGTGGAAGGCTTGCCCCCCCCATATCAAGCTACATGATCACTGCGACATATCATGTTGTCCTCATCATGTGTCATTCCCATGTGAACCTACTGCCATGATACTCCAACACAATGCCAACATATCTCTGTACACTACATGTCCCCATGTCTGAACTAGTTGGGTAGCTAATCCAACCATCACGCCCAAACCATGAGAATGCACATCCCCATGCCACCATCAGTTGTTCCTCAAAGCATTCCTGTCACATCCTGAACTCGATCAAGACTCCATCCTCATAAGTAAACCATGCTCAGGTCCATGAAGTAGTCCTCATCTCATCGACAACATGTACATGATGTTTGGTACCAATGTGCTAAATGAATCAGCCACATCAATCCCAACATCATCCATAAGTGTGCCTCCTCCATGTGAAGAGACCATCTCATCAACTCCAACTCTCGGTTTACCACATCCATGTCCATGAAGCTACCTCCATCACATCTACAATGTGCCCTCCCTCAAGTCATCCAAGTGCTCTAAGAGAACACTCCCCCATCAAGTGTCAAGTGTCCCAAGAGAGCACCTCATCACCAAGTCAAGTGCCTCAAGAGAACACCTTTCTCATGTCTCCATGTGCTGCCCATGATCAAAGATCAATCAGCTCCCATGTGTAAAAGTAGTTGAGTCTTGGCTCAACCCATGCCCAAGTGTAGCCACCAAGGCATCATCATCATTGTAACTCCATCACCTCAAAGTTCCTCATACCGATCCTCCTCATCAAGTCACTCTTTCAAGCCATGCCCATACATGGGGTTTGAAAGTGTGCATCCCATACTGCACCAAAGACTCTACCCTCAGCTCCTCAATGCATCATATCCTCTAAGTCCACCATGTATGAAGTCCACTAGAAGTCACAACAATCTCCTGTCGTCATGAGCTCCATAAGCCATCCTCAACCAACACTCTAGCAAGCATACAAGTCTCCACCCAAAGGTCTCTGCAAGATGCTTCAGCTCTCCATGTAGTAAGAATGCTCCATAGGCTGCTCACAACTCCATCCAAGTCCATGGCTTATTGCACAAGAGTGTACAACCTCCCCATAGTCTCACAAGTATAAGTCTCCATGTCACATAAGCACATCTATCTGCTCAACATCCATGCCTGGTTACACCTCAGTGGATGCCCATAAATGACATCTCCATAAGTGCACGTACAATATGTCCCTGCATAAGACTGCCATGCTCCATGTCTCCAACCTGACGTCCACGACTAAGTTGTCCATGTAGTCCAACCAAGTAGACACATCACAACCATCAGTCATCCCCATCCAAGCTGCAATCTTCGGTTTAGTGAACTTGGTCACCAACCATATCATCATGTCATGAGTTTCCTTCATCATAGCTCCTCCACCTAAGTGTCACCAAGACTATGAGAAGTCCACCCAAAACATCATCATCACATGAGTCTCCTCATCATAGCTCCTCCACCAAAGTGTCCATCAAGACTTTCTCTTGGTCTCGGCCATGAGAAGTCCACCCAAGCAACTCAAGTGTGTGCCCTTCAATCTGTCCATGAGTCATGCCGAGCACTTAGCCATGTGGCTAAAGCACAACTCACTCATCCATAACGATCATCAAGTCCCACCCTTGTCACGGGCCTTTGTACCTTCCACCATAAGGTCACAAACAACCCCAACAAGTCCTGCAAACATCAACAATCCTTGTTCCTCCATGCAAGGTCTCATCATGAACATCCATGGTAAGATGTCCTCTAGCATCGGCAAACTGGCTTTGCCCTTCCCTGCACACGATCGATCTACCAATTGCTCAAATGAAACACATGTATCAAAAATACTTACATCATCAACATCATCATGAGGTTCCTCCATGAGAGTACCCTCATCCATACATGTAGGCAAACTGCACGATCCTGGTCCAACTTGATCAAACTCAAGTTCATCCTCCATCATGATCATGTCTGCAACATCATCGGTCATCAAGACTTCCTCTTCCTTGGTAGCACAATTTGCAATCTCAACTTGCTCCATTGTCCAACCAAGTTGAAGAAGCTCATCTTCAACGTTCCTCTCCAAGACTGCAAGCTCTTCATGAATCCGGGGATTCTCATTTTTCAACCGCTTCAACTTGTATAAGGTAAGCAAGAGCTTCCCTTCACCTTCTTTCAAACTTGCCATGCTTTGTTCTTCGTCTTTCCCTGGTTCGTACTTCGTTCAAGCGCCCAAACCGTGTATACTTGTCCACACGCAGTCCCACCTGTCCACCTGACAAGTGCCCAAATCATATTATCAGCACGTAGTATCGCCTGCACCACTCTATGACACTCGGTTCCAACCTTTACCAGCTTCACCAAGCACCCTGCAATCATGAACCGACCCTTGTTCCACTTGTATGTGAAACTAGCTTCCTTCACCTATGAGTACTTGCCTCCATTATCACGAGCAACCTGCTCAAACCAAGCCCAACTGAGCTACTTCAATGCTTCGTCAACCCGGTCATCAGCCTGCTCCGATACCAACTTCACTTCGGTGAAGTTGTAGGCTCTGATACCAACTGTCACGACCCCAATTCTTTTTTCGTTTAATTGAGTGGGTGCGGCACCGTCGCTACTGGATCTAGCGGCCAATGAGGAGTCCAAATCCACCTAGCCAAAATGCTCAACCAATTTCTTGTCCGGTAATTTCTCCCCGCGGAGCACAGACCGATACCTTATGTTATCTGGAATTCTTCGACTGAATCAAAGAAATTAGGTCGAAGCAAGTCATTAATATGAACAAGAAATGTGCATCAAATTGATTACCGACCTTAGAAGAGGGGTGGCGTCTCGAAGAGCATGTGCACATGGTGCAGGAGGGCGACCACAATGAGGCTGGTGATGTCGTTCTTCTCGATGAAGACGGAATGGAAGGGCAGTTCCCAGAGCCTGTTCAATGCCCTCAGGAAAGTCAACTTTCTGCTCCCCCTCGGCCCTATTATTCCCACCACTGTCCCCTTCCATACATCGAAATAGAAACCTAAATCGAAAGGATAACAAACTAACTGAATAAATAATAGTTTGGTAACTGAATAAATTATAGTTGGGCAAAAATGGTGATATCGAACGCCAATAACATTCTAATTGTCTAACATGTCATCTGACGATCGAAACGAGATCCACAAATCACCTGAAGAGAGTTATTTTCAGAGGGAAATGCTTTATGGGGTAATTAAACACAATTTGCTTACTATATTTAGTGCATGTGTTATCTAAGATTAAAATGGTATATCCTTTTCGGAGTAAACTTCCAATTATAGTAAGGGTTAATGCTTTTGTTCATTTTTATTTTTAAAGTGTAATGGAAGGCGGAGATAAATTATGGAAGGAATAGGCCATGATCGATCACTGAATCCCCGAAGAGTCTAACGAAAAATAATAAAAAGTTGGTGCTATCAACGTTTTCACTATTAAACTTAATATCAATCAACTATTCAAGGTTATTCCAACTAACCCACGTGGGGCCAGTTATCTTGGGATTATGCCCACCAAATCAGGTAGAATCCGTTATCTGGACCGATCCACGCGTTGTCAGTTACCTTGAAATGAAAGACGACTCGTGGACTATTAGCATCTCAAAGATGGGCACCGTGACACCTTGTTCAATTCATTCGCAAAAATTATCCCGTTTAGTTGAGTTAGGGTTCATGATTTTGATGGATACCGATATTTCCGAAAAGCCTCCGCATTACTTCTCTCTCCTTAGATTAAAAAATTATACAGTTTAGTTGAGTTAGGGTTCATGATTTTGATTGATACCGATATTTCCTATAAGCCTCCGCATTACTTCTCTCTCCTTAGATTAAAAAACGACAGGGAATCATTTTTCAAAGTTGGATGTGAAATGCACTTATCCGAAAAATTATTGAATATCTTCCATTAAAGTTTCAGATTCGAATAGGGTCGCTAGCATTGAAAAACAATTATATTACCATTATCATGTATATAAATCCGTCATATTAAAGTGGACCTTATTGAACTCCCTGTTTACTTTTATAGGTTACATGATTTAGCATAAAAATCCCGAGGAGTCTCCCTCCCCTTCGATTAAACCAACCAAAAAACATGAAGTATCGGTTTCGAAGGTGTTGCGGGAAAATGAAGTTTGATTTCCCTAGACCATGGGTTGTGGATTTGCATTAGGCAACTACACATTACTGTACTGGCTCGGCTCTTGGCCCAGCTTCACACGCGGTCCGTTTTGTCTCATTATGCTTATCAGATTGGCGTTAAAAAACTAATATAAATTTGTACATATGATATATTATGTTTTTGAAAAAATACATGTTACTGTTATTAGGGTTTTTTATATTAAGGAGTTGAACTCATTACAAGTATATATTTATTATATGTTATATGCTAGAATTTTATCGAAGTAGTTAAAGTTGAGTACACTTAAAATTTGAAAATAATTTTGAAATTATAAAGATTAGAACTAAACTAAGAGTTAATTTGAAATTATAGATATTAAAATTAAATTAAAAGTTAATTAACAGAGTGTGCCACCTTGGTAAGTGTTTGTGTATTTGAGTGATTGGAAGTTTAATCTCTCATACATAACAACCTCAAAAAAAGAAAAGAAAAAGTTAACTAACATAATTATAACATAAAGAAGCATCAAAATACTCAATAAATATCACATTGCCATAATTAAAAAGAATCATAAAAATTTAACTAAGTTATAAATTTATTATTATTATTATATGAGTTAAACATATATATTTGGTGGGAAGAAAGGACATAACTACTTTTGAGATCAATATCAATCTTTGATTTGTGATTACTATTAAGAATATTTTGAAATATTCGGTGGAAGTTATATCTTACCATTGCATCTATAGGTGTGTGTATTTAGTGATAGGGTTAAAATTTTCTTAGTTCTAGCCACATATCAAAGGTTGAGATTTATATTGGAAGTAGTTATGTCATTTTTGACCTTCAAATTAAATTAATTGATTAAAAATAAAATATAATATGGACATTAGTCACAGATTTTCTCCATGACTAAGAAGCTTGTTACATGTGTTTTTAAATGTATATATGTTTAAATTATATTATTTTTTATATAATAATAATAATAAAAGTAGTTATAATTTAGTTAAATTTAATAGTTTTTTTTTTGCAATGTGAAATGTTTGATGTCTATTGGCATTTATCACTCATCTAATTTAGATGAATATGCTAGTGATTATTGATAATCAAATTAAAATTATGGAAGTCCTATTCCAAAATAGATATTCCTATCAACATGATTATTAGAATAAAATAATTTGAAACTTTGATGTGATTTTTCTTTTCATATGAATAGTTTATCTTTGAATGTTAATACATTTTGCATACTTTAATTAATAACTAGCATATATCATTCGTAAATATACAATATACAAAATGTAATCATGGACTAGGTTTACAGACTTTTCATAGAGTAAATGAATTCTTCCACCTATGATGACTTATGCCAATGTTATCTTCACAAAGTACATTATTTTATGATAGATATACTTAGTAATAGGTACTTCCATGATTTAATCATGAATTTTCTTTTATCATGTTCCTTTTCATAGAATAAATCAATTCCCTGCATCATGTTGACTTATGCTACTCGATGTTTTAATTAGGATTGTATTTTACCCTGCTCTATTGTCATGAGATAGTTAAAACATAAATGTGAAAATCATTAAATCAACCTTAATGGTGAATAGGATTTAAAGAAGGATATTCTCATAGAGATTCATTGTGTTTCCTTCTCCTTCGTGCAACCTTTCCATCTATAACTTCAATTCTTTTAGAAATGAGTATTTGGTTGATGTGTTCAACTATTTCATTTTGGGCATAACACTTGCGATATTTTCCTTAAATATTAATAAATTTTACATTATTAAATTAATAACTATCATATACCATTTTTAAATATGCCATATGCAATACATAATCATGGACTACCATATAATTCTAGATGTGGTCCTACATACTTCTTATAGAGTAAATGAATTCTTCCATCCATGATGACTCATGCTAATGCTATATTTACAAAGTACATTATTTTAGTAGAGATATAGTTAGTAGTAGGAACTTCCATGATTTAATCATGTATTTTCTCTTATTATGTTCCTTTTGGTAGAATAAATCAATTGTCCATATAATTTTGACTTATGCTACCGTGCTCTGATGTTTTAATTGGGATCTTGTTTTATCAATTTATATTGTCATGAGATACTTGAGAATTAAATGTGAAAATCATTAGATCAACCTTGATGGTGGAGGGATATTCTCATAGAACTATTGATAGGGTTTCCTTCTCCTTAGTGAAAATTTAATGAACCAATTGCACAACAAAACTTAATTTACATTAGAAGAATCACACATATAAATACATCAAATTATTGGTTGAATATAGAAATTCTATCTTATTGAGAAAATATTTCAAGCAAACACTAATCTAGAAATTATTTTAGTTGGACTAAATATCTCAGATCCAACTAATTAACAAATGCATTTAATGATGAGCAACATCAATTGATAGGAACACAACAAGTAGGAGTTAATTCTCCAAATCCCTCCCTTAACGAGCACTTGTCTTTGATCTTCATGTCTGCAATGTCCAATGTTGCATTATGGCAAAGGTTGTCTCAATATGAAAATAAATCAATTATGGTCAATCATGTTTATTTTAAAGTTTATAATATTTATCATTGAGTTTAGATACCTTGGGTTTATAATATTCATCCCTTGGGTATAATATTATTTCGTTGGGTTTTTTGTATTAACCCCTTGGGTTTATTGTCCTCTTGAGTATATAATATCTATCTTAGGGTTTACTGACCTTGGGTTTATAATTAATTCATTTGGTTTATAATATCAATCCCTTGAGTTTATCAATCTAAGGGTTCATATTCCTAGGGTATAATATTATTCAAAAGGTTTATAATATTAATCCTAGGGTTTTATATAAATCCCATGAGTTTATAATTGTGGTAAAAAATGAACAACCATGGTCCAATGTCATAGTGTGACAAACATTGTCTCAATATGAAAATTAACAATGGTCAATCATGGTTAAATGTCACATTGTGACAAAGATTGTCTCAATATGAAAATTAAATATGGTACAACGTGGTCAACCATGTTTTATTTTCCAGGGCTTATGGTATTTATCTTAGTGTTAACCATGGTTAGTAATGTTCCATAATTTTGAGCCATGGTTAACCATAGTTAATCATGGCCCAATCTCGCATTGTGACAAATATTGTCTCAATATGAAAATCAATCATGGGTAACCATGGAAAACCATGGTTGAACATCGTATTGTGACAAATATTATCTCGATATGTAAATAAACCATGGTAAACCATGTTTATTTTAGCGTTTATAATATTTATCATAGGGTTCATATACCTTGGTTTATAATATTTATCTTAGGGTTTATTATAGGTTTTTCTCAATATCAAAATCAATCATGGTCAACCATGGTCCACTGTCTCATTGTGAAAAAAATTGTCTCGACATTAAAATCAATCAAGGTCGACCATGGTCAACCATGTGTTCGAAATAATACTGAGAGGGGCAGGGGGGGGGGGGGGGTTGAATCAGTATTATCAAATCAAACACTTTTTCATTTTCATACTCAGATATATATATGCTACTTCAGTTATGGGAACCCCCGTATATACGTAACTGTGTCTAAAGAAACTAGCGTATATCTAGTAAACTTATGATTCAGTTAATCCATTAATTGTTGATCTTTAATCAGTGCATCAGAACTTCATTAACCATAAGAACAACAAATAGGTGTAGTAAAACAGAACATATCATCAAACACATGAACACAATATATGAGGTGGAAACCCAATATGGGTGAAAACCACCTGCTGCAATTTGTCTCTATCTTCTTTTAATAAGAAACTTATGTTTACAATATTTTTGTACTGGTGTAGACTTATACCAGTACGCAGGCTTCTACCTATAGAAGGCTACAACCTTCTCTCGTTCTTTAGGTTCTCTTAGAAGGGAGCTATAACCCCCTTAGCTCTTGTACTAGCTGATGTACTAGTATGTAGGTGCTGACCTACAGTAGGCTACAACCTTCTCTTTTCTTGCAAGGACCACATTTCATAAATTTTCAGACGGGATGCATCAATAACATCAATCAAACATCAAATATATCTGCATCAATCAATCTCCTTTGCACCAACCAAAAGAAAAAACTGAAGCAACCAATCACTTCTCTGAATGCTGTAAAAAAACAGAACAGTAACCAAACACCAATCCCAAACCCAAAACACTATAGCACTAAACAGAAGTAGCTATAATGTACGCTACGTCAATATGTGAAACTTGTGTGCATACGCTTCTGTATTAAGGCAAAACTGCTTATATGTTGTTTTGAATTACCGAACGTGCGTGTGTACGTGCCTTTGTTATGATGAACTTGCGTATAGATCCATAAAAGATAATTTACCCTTTTGAAATATTCAGACATTAGTTATACCCTGATTATCAGATTTATAGATCAAGTTATGCACCAAATATAACAGATCAAAATCACACAAAGATACTTCTCTTCAAGCCTTAATATCTTGACCCAACAATAGAACTTATCCTTCTCCTAGTGCTCAGGTTCCTCCTTGATTCAGATCCAGGTATGCACCATAACCTAATGACCAGTATTCTAGATCTTTCTCTTCATAAGATATTCAATCCTTGAGTGAGTGCCTTTACATAATGATCTCCTTCCCCTTTTTATAGTCTTAGGCCTTGCTCAATACCATGGTCCAAAACCACTTAGAACCAATACGTAGGTCCAAATACCTGAGTTCAATACTTCAGATGAGATACCATGGTCCAAAACCATAGGTCCAAATACCATTGACTAAGTTTTCCCACATGTACGTGTTTTTTCATGCATTAAAGTGCATGCATACACATATGCACCTTTTGATCGGTGATCCCATGTGTATACGTAGCTTGGTTAAGTGGAACCTACATATATCTCTTTTTCCTTCATTTTGATAGCTTAAACTGTGATCTGTCATCTAAGTAGTTGCCATTAAGGACAACACCTGTGTCATAGTGCCAGACATGTGTCATAATGCCAACAATCTCCCCCTTTGGACTTGATGGCAACCCCAAGTCATTCAAAGTCATTCTCCCCCTTTGTCATCAAGGGCAAAGGGTTATGCTCCCCCCTGAGTACATGCTGAAATCTCTATTCTGTTGTGTTGTCCATGCTCCCCCTGACAGTTGGCAAGGTCTGCAAAAAGATGTTCTATAAGAAGGAACATGACTCTATAAATGATCTTGCTATCACCAAAGACTCATACATACATCCATCTCCCAACCAATTAGGGATATAGCAATATTGACTCATCCACCCAGCTAAGCAGGGATACACCAAAAGTTTACACATGATAAAACAAGAACATTACATCATTCATCCCAGGCATAGTGGGGAAACCAAAGTAGCATGTTACATGACCTTGATAATAAAAGAAATACATGACATACAGACTAAATATCTAAGATAGTCATCAACAATTATCATCAACAGCATGTGTTAATCATCATTCAACCCAACGACAATGATCTCCCTTTGTACCCGTTCCACCTGAAACAAGATCTTCTAAGATAATGCCAGCAATTAGAAGTAGATGCTCCCCCTGAACCTGTGCTAGATAGTCTTTGTCAGACCCATGTTAGACTCTTTTCATCGTGAGTCTGGCCCACTATTTTTCAACAAATCAACATATACACGATTTTATCCACAGAAACCAGCATATGTACGCTGATGATCTTCATGAAACTCACGTATAACCACTTTTCTATGAAATAGATAAATTTTAATAACAAGATGATGCATCAACTATCCCCAGCTTCTGCTTGAGATACTCAAATGTCTCCCTGGGTAGTGGTTTGGTGAATATATCAGCAACATGTTCCTTGGAGGGAACATACTCCAATTTGACCGTTTGTTCAAGCACTTGTTCCTGGAGAAAATGATATTTGATAGGTATGTGCTTGGTCTTTGAATGCATGACTGGATTCTTTGAAATACTAATTGCATTTGTATTATGACATAAAATGGAGATAGGTGGAGTACAAGTGATTTGAAAGTATTGCAATGTTTGCATCATCCAAAGGAGTTTTGTGCAGCAAGATGCAACAGCCACATATTCTGCTTCAGTTGTAGATAATGAAATTGAACTTTGTTTCTTGCTGAACCAAGATACTAATCTAGAACCCATAAATAATGCACCACCACTAGTGCTTTTTCTGTCATCCACGCTTCCTGTCCAATCTTCATATGTATATGTGTGAAGTGTGAGATTTGTATTTATAAGATACCATAAGCCATAATTTTGTGCTCCTTGAAGATATTTGAAAATCCTTTTAACCACTTGAAGGTGTGCTTCTTTTGGATTTGTTTGGAATATTCCAACTATTTCCGCTGCATGCATGATGTCTGGTCAGGTAACTGTCAGAGAGAGCAGACTACCAATCATGGATATATAGGTTGGTTGATGTACTACTGTTGATACATCATTTGAACTGAGGTTGCATCCTGTTACCATAGGGGTACATACTGGATTCGAATCTTCCATGCCATATTTCTTCAAGATCTGCTTGAGGTACTTGGTTTGTGATAGAAAGATAATGTCTTTGTTTTGTTGGACTTGTAAACCAAGAAAATATGTGAGCTCACCAAGTAGGGACATTTCAAATTCATTTTGCATCACCAACGCAAAGTTTTGACTCATGGCTTCTTCATTGCTACCAAAGATGATATCATCAACACACACAACAAGTACTATCAATTTATCATTGTCAATTTTTATATATAGATTGCTATCTGCTAGTCCTTTTGAAAAACCTTGTTGATGGAGGTATTTGTCCAAATGATAATACCAAGCCCTTGGACCTTGTTTAAGACCATGGAGAACCTTTTTGAGTCTGCATACAAGTTTGGTATCATTTCCAAGGATGAATCGATCTGGTTGCTCAATATACACTTCTTCCTCTTATACATCCATTTTATATACTTTGAACTTTTGAAAGCTAGAATGAGTAAGGAACATTATTATGGCTTCATGTCTAGCAACTGATGCAAAAGTTTCTTCAACGTCTATACCTTCTTGTTGAGCATACCCTTTACAAACAAGTATGGCCTTATTTCTAATAACATCTCCATTTTCATTCAGCTTGTTTTTGAATATCTATTTGGTCCCTATAACATTATTATCATTAGGTCTAGGAACCAATTCCCAAGTGTTATTCTTTTCAATCTGCTCAAGTTCTTCATTCATGGACTTGACCTAGCATTCATCTTTGCATGCTTCACTTACATTTCGTGGTTTGATGGAGGAGAGCAATTCTAGATAGCTTGAAGCTTCTGTAATAGTTCTTCTTGTTTGAACACCTACCTCTTTATGTCCCAAAATTTGAGTCTCTGGATGATTCTTCTGTATGTACTGGGATGGAGTCTTTTCTTTTACCCTTATCTGTTCTTTTGTGCCTCATAGGTTTCTCCTTCATCATTAGTCTGATTTGATATTGAAGGATAGTCCTCTTCATCTTCAAAATCTTCAGTTTTTATCTGCTTTGGACTGTCGCCTAATTCATCAACCACCACATCAATACTTTCAACAATTTGTCCAATTCTTTTATTGTAACACTTATATCCTTTACTTTGGGAAGAGTAACCAAGGAGAATGCCTTCATCTGCTCCAGGTTCAAACTTGCCAAGGATGTCATCAATCCTTTTGATGTAACATTTGCTTCCAAAAACTTTAAAGTATTTTACCATAGGAGTCTTACCATACCAAAGTTCGTGAGGAGTTTGAGTGTTGTTTACCCATACGTTTGTTTTGTTGGGAATAGTAAAAACAACAAATACAACATCACCCCAGAAGGTTGCAGGAGTTCCTGACTGATTAAGCATAACACGAGCCATTTTTTGAACTGTTATATTCATCCTTTCCACTAATCCATTTTGCTGAGGAGTCCTTGTGATGGCCTCCCGCCTTTCCCAATGCAACCGTAAGTGACAAGACTTGGCGCCTTTAATATGTCAGCTGTTTGACTTTAATGCGGGGTACATTCCCCTGATATTTTCTTGGTGTATTTACTGGTAGCACCGATTAGGGTTTCCACCTGCCGGTTTCCCTCTTACAGTCACTCACCTTTTGTCAACCCCTGTCCCGCTCATTTGTCATTTTACACTTTTTCACTATGCCGAATTTTAGCTCTGCTCTGTGGGAACTTTCGCACCTCTGCCGTTCTGGTTTCAACACTGGTTCTATGGATATTTTTTGGTCCTCCGCTGCTCTGGAGGTAGGGTTACAACGAACTGTAGAGGCGCCCTCCTCTCTGCATAATGATAATCTTTTGATTTACTGCTTGTTAGGTGGATTATGTCATTTAAATGTTGTTTCTGGTCGATTAATTGATGAGTTTGTATCGTGACAGGGTTTCCGCCAAGCTATCACGCTTCAGTTCTGCTGCCAAGGTAAGCTATGGTTCTCTGCTAAACTTGTCTGTCACTTCTCCTTCATACCCTAACGCCCTGGCTCCGTGTCTTCAGGGGTATAATGGTTGTTTCGTTTTTCAACTTTGCCTCCTCAGCTCCAGGTGAGGTTCCACGTCTTTAACCCTCATTCGTTTGCTATCTTTAATGGTTGTTTGTGATTGTAAATAATACTAATCTGCCCCCATTTCGTTTGCAGGTGGCTCGAGGTAGCTGGTCTCTGTAGATTAACGCCCTCCGCGGTCTCTGGCAGTCGTTCGAACTCTCCAGCCCTTTCCTACGGGTAGGGTCTTTCCATATTAGTTTGACTGTAACTTATAGAGGTTCTGAGACTTCGTTTTGTTCTTAGTACGTCACCTAAGTGGTGAAATAGGTATTGTTCTTGACTGTGTAGCCCTCCTGTAGTCCTGTACGTTGGTCCTTCGTTATCGAGGTCCTCGTTTTGTAATACTGTTACTTAGTTGTTTGAAACCCTTGTTCTGTAAGATGGGTATTCGGTTGTTTCGAACCCTCGTCCTGTAATGTTGATGTTTGATTAATTCTGTAAGATGGGTATTCGGTTGTTTCGAACCCTCGTCCTGTAATGTTGATGTTTGATTAATAGAAACCCTCGTTCACACCGTTTCTGTTCGGTACTTCCTCGCTATGGTAATTATTTTGACTCTGTCTGGTTGTATCATTCTCTTGTTCGAAAACTATGTTTCGAGGTTCTGTTTTGAATGAGCTTTTGTTTCAAAGGAGCGTGAGACGCCCTGGACTATGTATACTTTGTTTATAACAGTTAATGAAATGATACGATTTTATTTGGTTTCATTCCGGCATTTTCTTTGATCATAAATAATTTGAGGGTTTATATGGATTACCTGATGGTTTGCCTGCGTTCACAATTTCTCGTCCTCCATGTCTGGAAGTAATATATATGGCAGCGCCCTGCTCTTCCTGTGAATACTTGTTGTCTTCTTATTCCAACGTAAATTAGTTACACATAATTTATGTATTGATGTATGAAATTAATCTGTACAGTGGTGGTTCAATAGATAAATAAAAACAAATTTTTATTTCGAAATGATTGTATGTTTCTTTTCTCTGTCTGAGGAATCCTTTACACTGTTTCTCTTTTTCCTTTTAATCTGCCTGAGGCACAACTGTTCTTTGTTCAGGTAGAACTGCCCCAACAGAATTGGGTAACTGTCCACCAATTTCTATTACAAGGCTGTTGGTTACCATTAACTGTTCCTAACTAACACAATTCATAAAAATGCTAATTTACTGTTAACCTATTTTACTGTTACTAATTCCTATTTAAAAGAAACAATTCACAATTGTAATTGTCCTGGTCCTAACAACCTTCTGAAAAATAAAACAAATAATAAAAGTAAAATAACTGACAAGTCTAACACCTGTCCTGCTATGCATGTATGATTGTTTGTTCTTGTCTCTCCATGAGACTGTCAACCACCTTCTGTCTCCTTGGAGCTGGATGCTCCTGCATCAGGCTCCCGGGGTGGCAAAAAGTCATGGCTCCGTTCCATGAGGTCGTCAACAGAATAGCCTGCTTTTTGTACCTGTGTTGCGTTAAGCCACGAACTGTCCTCTATCAGACGGTTCTTCCATTTGACCAAATACCACAAATACTCCTTCCTGCGTGTGCGCTTAGCTACCTGTGTGTCTAGAATCCCTTCGATCTCAAGGGGTGGTGCCATTGGCATCTGTCTCGTCCATGAATCTCCTTCACAATTGGTGTCCCATGGTGGCTTTGCTGCTGTATTATCTGCTGAATCAGTGACATAAGGAAACAGATCTTCCACGTTAAAAATAGGGGAAATACCGATCCCTGGTGGCAACTGTAGTTCATAGGCGTTTGCTGAAAATTTGCGAATGATTTTACAGGGCTCGATTTTCTTAAATTTTAGCTTGCTGTACTCTCGTTTTGGAAACCGTTCCTTACGTAAGTATGCAAGGACTTCATCTCCTACATTGAGCTGAACTTCGCGACGCTTTGTATCAGCTCACTGTTTATACCTCTGACTGTTGTCCTGTAATTTTAGTTTGACCTGTTCGTGTAAGTTACTCATTGCTTGGGCGAAATCTTCCCCATCAGCGCTTCGTTTCTCAAGTTTCCCCAAATCTCGTAATTCATGCACTCCTCGCGGATGCATGCCGTACAAAATCTGGAACAGACTGTATCCTGTGCTGCGGTTAGGGGAATCGTTGTATGCAAATTCCGCCTGAGCAAGTACACGGTCGCAAGTCCGGGAGTTTTCACCTGTTAAACTCCGAAGTAAATTTCCCAAACTTCGGTTTACCACCTCTGTCTGACCATCCGTCTGCGGATGATAAGCGAATCTGAACTACAACTGGGTATTTAACTTTTTCCACAGAGTTCTCCAAAAATGACCGGTGAACTTTACATCTCTGTCAGAGATAATGGATCTTGGAAGTCCATGCAACCGCACGATCTCAGTAAAGAAAATATGTGCTATGTAAGTAGCATCGCTGGTTTTCTTGCATGGTACAAAGTGTGCCATTTTTTAAAATCGGTCTACCACAACCATTACTGAATCAAAAACTCATTGTGTCTTCGGCAAACCCAGTACAAAATCCATACTAACTGAATCCCATGGTCGGCTAGGGATGGGTAATGGCATATAAAGTCCAGTGTTCTGACTATGACCTTTTTCCAGTTGACAAATTTTACATCTATTCACGTACCTCTGCACATCCCGCTGCAACTTTGGCTAGAATTAAAAATGTTGTACGTGAGCAATCGTTTTGTCAATACCGAAATGTTTAGCCAGACCCCCACTGTGTTTTTCCTGTATAATGCTTTCCCGCATAGAACAGTTGGGAATACACAACTGTCCTCCCTTAAACAATAATCCTTCCTGTATATTATAGTCTAACCACATGCTGTTATTTCGTAACAGCGGGTTTTGGCAAGCCTCATAGGCCTCCCTAAACTCAGTATCGGTCGGATACAGCTCTTTTAAATGTTCAAAGCCTAAAATCTACATCGTGCTCTCCTGTAGAAGCAACGTTCTTCAACTCAGTGCATCTGCCACCTTATTTGATTGCCCACTAATGTATTTTAGTACAAATGTAAAACTTTACAAGTACTCAACCCAAGCTGCATGCTTATGGTTCAATTTATGTTGCTGCATAATGTACTGCAATGCAGAGTTATCAGAGAACAAAACAAACTCGTTACCTAACAGATAATGTCGCCAATGTTTCAAAGCTTGCACAATGGCGTAAAACTCCTTGTCGTAGTTTGATTATTTTTGCCTGCTCTCATTTAGCTTTTCACTGAAATAAGCAACCGGTCTGTCCTCCTGACTAAGGACTGCCCCAATGGCCGTACCACTGGCATCGCAACAAACTTGAAAAAGTTTGTTGAAATCAGGCAGTCTTAATATTGGTCTTTCAGTAATCTTCTTTTTCAATATCTGAAAACTATTTTCTGCTGCTTCAGTCCAGTGAAATGGCTGATTCATCTTCTTGATCGTATCCAACATCGGTGCGCAAATTTCGCTGAAATTTCTAATAAACTTCCTGTAAAAACTGGCTAGTCCGAGGAAACTTAGGACTTCAAATAAACTTTTCGGAGAAGGCCAGCTAACTATAGTTGTCACCTTTTCTGGGTCCATTTTTAGTTTATTTTCTGCGATGACAAAGCCCAGATACACTAATTCTCGCTGAAAAAAAGTACACTTCTTCAGATTAATTAGCAGCTTGTTCTGCTGCAACTCCCTCAACACACTCTGCAAATGTCTGAAATGTTCCTCTTTAGTCCTGCTAAAAATCAAAATATCGTCCAAGTAAACTATTATGAACTTACCATTAAATTCCTTCAGCACTTCATTCATCAGGCGCATGAACGTGCTGGGAGCATTGCTCAAACCAAATGGCATCACCAGCCACTCATATAAGCCTTCGTTCGTCTTGAAAGTGGTCTTCCATTCATCTCCTTCCCGAATTCGGATCTGGTGATATCCACTTTTCAAGTCAATCTTCGAAAAATAAGCCGCCCCACTCAAACAATCCATCATATTGTCCATTCTCGGTAAGGGAAACCTGTACCTAATAGTAATTTTGTTAATAGCCCTGGAATCTGTACACATTCTCCACTCTCCTCCTTTCTTTGGAGCCAAAACAGTTGGTACTGCACATGGGCTCATGCTTTCTCGAATCAAACCTTTGTCCAATAACTCCTGGACCTGTTTCCTAATTTCTTCATGGTCTTTAGGACTCACGCGATAAGCTGCTTTATTTGGCAGGCTTGCTCCTCGTATAAAGTCAATACAGTGACTAATAACTCTCCTTGGTGGCAATTCATCTGGAAGATCATCTACCACAATGTCTCCAAAGTCCTGCAGCAACTTCTGAACTTCTTCAGGCAAATCTGAAATTTGTGTATGAAGTACCACTCCTTTGGTCTCCTTATGATAGAAAAATTTATTTCGCTGTCCTCAATCTGTTTTATAAACTCCTTTCCGCCTAACAGTAGTGCTTTCACCCCACTAGCTTCTGCTGTATTTTCCTCCTTGATGGGTACAAGCGTATGCTTGATTCCATCTTTAACAAACTTATAGCAGTTGGTTTTTCCGTCATGAACTGCACTTCTATCAAACTGCCAAGGTCGTCCCAATAGTAAGTGACAGACATCCATTGGCATGACATCGCAAAGGATCTTGTCCTTATACTTACCGATCTGAAACTCCACCTCACATTGTTCGTCAACTAACAGTTGATGCCCTTTCTGCAGCCACGACACTTTGTAGGGACTAGGATGCTTTAGTTTCTTCAATCCCAGCTTTTCTACCATCTCCACAGCTACTAAATTGTCGGTACTCCCACTGTCAATGATCAATTTACAGCACTTACCCTATGACTTGCAGATAGTGCGAAACAAAGCCTTTCGCTGATCCAGTTCTGCAACCTCTTTTGCTGGTTTTAACAGCACTTTATTCAACACTAAAGCTTCACCTGTCTCCGGTGTGTTTTCTGCTTCTTGAGGTGTCTCCTCAACATCCTCCGGTTGAGCAACATAAGTTCCTCTCCCACCTGCTGGTTCTCCTTCAGGACAGTCATATGACTTGTGTCCCAATTTGTGACAACGATAGCACTGGACAGTTCCCCTACCTCGACCAAATCCTCGCCCTCGCTGAGCTGGTCGTCCTTCCCTAGTGCTATTGTCCTTCTCTGTTGTGCCAGCAGATTTGGAACTGCTGCCCTCCTCATTTGAACCTGTACTTCTACCTCTCCCAAAAACCTTGCCTTTTCCCCTGCCAGATCCACCTCCTCTCTTGGCGTTCTGCTTCCGGTTAATTTTCTCCTCGGCCTTCAGTGCAAACTGGTAGGCTTCATCCAACGTTTGAGGTGAGAGGATACCGATTTCATCCAGAATCTCCCCCCTCAAACCATTCACAAATCTGGCTATTTTTTCTGGGGTATCTTCCACATGCCCTGCTCGTAAATTCAACTTATAAAATTCCTCTGTAAATTCCCTAACAGTCATTCCTCTTTGCTTTAAGTTCTGTACCTGTCTGTACAACATGATCTGGTAATCTTTTGGCAGGAACTTTTCTTTCAGTTTTGCCTCCATTCTGGCCCACTTCTTTATAGGCTGTTTGTGTAGCCTCTTCCTCTCCGCCTGAATGCTATCCCACCACAAGGACGCATGTCCTTTCAGTTTGGTGGCGGCGAACTTCACTTGTTTGTCCTCACTGGTTTCCTCAAACTCAAAATATTTATTTACTTCACTCAGCCAATCTAGTAACCATCTGCAGACAAACTCCCATCATAAGTGGGTAACTCATGCCTTGGCTTATGACTGGACAGCAAAACTGACTTTAATAATCGAAGTTCCGGTGTCACCCCTTCAAACTCGTCCTTTGGTTCAGCTACTTCTTCATCACTATCATCTGCTGGGTCTCTCCTTCCCCCAGCCTCCACCACTATCAATATTTCACGCAAAACGCGAATCTCCTCTCGAAGTCCCTCATCTGCTATCCTACAGACTACTCGTCCCCTTCCTCTTCCTCTTCCTCTTCCTCTTCCTCTTCCTTCAACTTCAACTTGTTCCATTTGTTCAAATTCAAGAAACTGGCTCTGATACCACTTTTGATGGCCTCCCGCCTTTCCCAATGCAACCGTAAGTGACAAGACTTGGCGCCTTTAATATGTCAGCTGTTTGACTTTAATGTGGGGTACGTTCTCCTGATATTTTCTTGGTGTATTTACTGGTAGCACCAGTTAGGGTTTCCACCTGCCGGTTTCCCTCTTACGGTCACTCACCTTTTGTCAACCCCTGTCCCGCTCATTTGTCATTTTACACTTTTTCACTATGCCGAATTTTAGCTCTACTCTGTGGGAACTTTCGCACCTCCGCCGTTCTGGTTTCAACACTGGTTCTATGGATATTTTTTGGTACTCCGCTGCTCTGGAGGTAGGGTTACAATGAACTGTAGAGGCACCCTCCTCTCTGCACAGTGATAATCTTTTGATTTACTGCTTGTTAGGTGGATTTTGTCATTTAAATGTTGTTTCTGGTCGATTAATTGATGAGTTTGTATCGTGACAGGGTTTCTGCCAAGCTATCGCGCTTCAGTTCTGCTGCCAAGGTAAGTTATGGTTCTCTGCTAAACTTGTCTGTCACTTCTCCTTCATACCCTAACGCCCTCGCTCCGTGTCTTCAGGGGTATAATGGTTGTTTCGTTTTTCGACTCTACCTCCTCAGCTCCAGGTGAGGTTCCACGTCTTTAACCCTCGTTTTTTTGCTATCTTTAATGGTTGTTTGTGACTGTAAATAATACTAATCTTCCCCCATTTCATTTGCAGGTGGCTCGAGGTAGCTGGTCTCTATAGATTAATTCCCTTCGAGGTCTCTGGAAGTCGTTCGAACTCTCCAACCCTTTCCTACTGGTAGGGTCTTTCCATATTAGTTTGACTGTAACTTATAGAGGTTCTGAGACTTCGTTTTGTTATTAGTCCGTCACCTGAGTGGTGAAATAGGTAGTGTTCTTGACTGTGTAACCCTCCTCTAGTCCTGTACGTTGGTCCTTCGTTATCGAGGTCCTCGTTTTGTAATACTGATACTTAGTTGTTTGAAACCCTTGTTCTATAAGATGGGTATTTGGTTGTTTCGAACCCTCGTCCTGTAATGTTGATGTTTGATTAATTCTGTAAGATGGGTATTCGGTTGTTTCGAACCCTCGTCCTGTAATGTTGATGTTTGATTAATAGAAACCCTCATTCACACCGTTTCTGTTCGGTACTTCCTCGCTATGGTAATTATTTTGACTCTGTCCGGTTGTATCATTCTCTTGTTCAAAAACTCTGTTTCGAGGTTCTGTTTTGAATGAGCTTTTGTTTTGAAGGAGCGTGAGACACCCTGGACTGTGTATACTTTGTTTATAACAGTTAATGAAATGATACAATTTTATTTGGTTTCATTCCGGCATTTGCTTTGATCATAAATAATTTGAGGGTTTATATGGATTACCTGATGGTTTGCCTGCGTTCACAATTTCTCGTCCTCCATGTCTGGAAGTAATATATATGGCAGCGCCCTGCTCTTCCTGTGAATACTTGCTATCTTCTTATTCCAACGTAAATTAGTTACACAGGATTTATGTATTGATGTATGAAATTAATCTGTACAGTGGTGGTTCAATAGATAAATAAAAACAATTTTTTATTTCGAAATGACTGTATGTTTCTTTTCTCTGTATGAGGAATTCTTTACACTGTTTCTCTTTTTCCTTTTAATCTCCCTGAGGCACAACTGTTCTTTGTTCAGGTTGAACTGCCCCAACAGAATTGGGTAACTGTCCACCAATTTCTGTTACAAAGCTGTTGGTTACCATTAACTATTCCTAACTAACACAATTCATAAAAATTCTAATTTACTGTTAACCTATTTTACTGTTACTAATTCCTATTTAAAAGAAACAGTTCACAATTGTAATTGTCCTGGTCCTAACGACCTTCTGAAAAATAAAACAAATAATAAAAGTAAAATAACTGACAAGTCTAACACCTGTCCAACTATGCATGTATGATTGTTTGTTCTTGTCTCTCCATGAGACCGTCAACCACCTTCTGTCTCCTCGGAGCTGGATGCTCCTGCATCACCTTGCAGTAGAGAATTCCCTCCTTATTCCATGTTCTTAAGAAAAGGCGAAAAATTCATCTAAGGTAAATTCCCCTCCTCGATTAGACCTGAGGCATTTCATTTTGTGATCTAATTCGTTTTCAACCAAGGCTTTGAATGCTTTGAACTTTTCAAAAGCTTTGTCTTTATGCTTCAGAAGTCCTATCCAGCACATCCTGGAAAAGTCGTCAATGAACAATATAAAATATTCTTCTCCTCAAGGTGAATGTTTCCTTGATGGACCACATAAATCAATATGGACAAGTTCACGTGGCTTACTAGCTGATCCTTCCTTCTGAGGGAAATTAGTTCTGGTTTGCTTACCAAACTAACATGATTTGCATATTGTATTGTCTGGAATTCTAATGTCAGGGAGATCACAAACTGCCTGATATTTTCATGCTTTCCTTATCTGCGAGAAGCTAAGATGCCCCAATCTTCCGTGCCATAGCCAATGTTCATCATTTTTGCTTAGATAGCATTGTTGTTGTCCGCCCTTGATTATGTATAAATTATTTGGAGTTCTTATGTCTTTGATCACTATTTCTCATGTATCAACCCACGAACAATACATCCACTTGAACGAAATATTACCTCATTTCCTTGATCACACATTTGGCTAACACTCAATAGATTATGTTTTAAGCCATCAACATGCATAACATTTCCAGCTTTGACTTTTTCTTTCAAAAGAACAGAGCCTTTACCTTTTATGAGTACAGGGGTGTCATTTCCAAATGAGACTGTTATTTCCTTTTCTAAGGGACTATATGACTTAATTTTTTATTTATCACTTGTCATATATTTCGAGCATCCACTATCGATTTACCACTCATTTTCCTGTCCTTCCACATATAAGGCTATACCACATCTTTCTGGTTGTAGTTCTTTCTTTCTCCATGTTTTGGGACCCAATGAAGGTTTCTCCTTCTGAGATGGTTGCTGAAACTGACTCTTGCATTCAAAATCTTCGTGACCGAAGTTGTTACAAATAGAGCATTCTATTTCATTTTCAAGAGCAAAAAATTTATTGTAGGTCCTTTTCATGATCCCTGTCACACTCCTTTGATTTTTTGCTTCTCGAGTCATGATGGTCTTGTAGGCAACACATTGAGTGGCTTTGTGTCCAAAATTATGACATGAAAAACATTGGCCATTAAATAAATTCCTGCGATTATCAAATCTACCATCCAAGTGATTGTACTTTCCATTGATATTCATTCTTGAGGAAAACTGAGAATGATTTACCTGAGGTTGGTTGTAGCTTTTGTTCATCCTTGAAGTATAATGACCTCGATTTACTTGGTGATCTTTGTTCATCCTTGAAGTAGATTGACCCTGATTTACTTGGTGATCTGCTTTATGCCTTTTTTGACTTCTCCTTGCTGCATCAAGATAACGTTTAGAGGTGGATGGCTTTTGTGCTTGAGATGCTTCTTCAGTATATCCAAGATCTGTCTTGATTAGAGGAGAACACTACACTTTGATAACCTCATCTAAAGTTTCAAATCCTTTAGCAAATCTAAGATTAAGAGCTTTTTTTTCTTAATATCTTTTCTAAGTCCCACAATTTCACATTCTAACTTTTCAATGTGTTTTTCTCTTTCAGCAAGTTGGAATGTTAGAGTATCTATGATCATATTCTTTTCTTCTAAACAGATTTTAACTTTAGAAACTTCTTCATAGATATCGTCTTCATCTATATCATCCAAGAAATTATCATCTTCAAAAGCCATAAAAAGTCTATAATCATTACCATGTTCATTTTCATCACTATTTAAAATTCCATTGTTGTCTTCATGTGTATAATAACTTATGCTCTATTTTATGTTCTATTTAATTGGTTCCTTACCTTTATCAAGCTTATATTTACGAGGACATTTGGCTGCACAGTGACCGACTCTTCCACAAGTAAAGCATTTGAAAGGTAGCTTACCTCTGAATCTTCAAGAACCCCGTTGAAGGTTCTTGACGAAGTTTGATTCTTCCTCTCCTTTTGACGTATGCCCTAACTCATTGTATTCTCCTTTGAATGTGGCTTCTCTCATGTCTGATGGCCCCCCTTTTCTCATTTCAAAAGTAGTTAGGATTTTGTGCAGTTGTGACATAGTAATAATCTGAAGATTCTAATTTTCTTGTATGGCAGAAACTTTTGATTCAAGCTTAGAGGACAAGGATCTTAGAACCTTTTCAACAAAAGTAAGTTCTTTTATCTCTTCACCCAAATTTTCCATGTGATTAACAATCTCATATATTTGTAAGAAATAATTAGCCACACTTTCATCATTGTGCATTCTGAGAGCTTGATATTGAATTTTGAGAGACTGTAGTTTTGCACGTTTTACCTGGTCATCTCCTTCATAGCTTAGGATGATCTTGTCCCATATTTCCTTGGCGGTTTTGAGTTGCATAACCTTGATGAATTCTGATTGATATAGACTCCCCAGCAGAGTATTGGAAGCCTTTGCATTTGTTTCATATTTCTTTTTACGAGCCATATCTATAGGAGTTGCTGATGGAAATGTGTATCCTCCTTCCACAATATCCCAAACATATGTACCAAGAGATTGAAGCTAGGTTGTGGTTCTTACCTTCCAATAGACGAAGTTGCTCCCATCAAAGATTGGTGGCCTGAAGGGTGCCTCTTTTCCGTAGTTGCTCATGATGATACATCTTCCTTCAAGTGATCAAGCTTCTCCTTAAGGACCTACTTTGATACCAATTGTTGGAAATAATACTGAGAGGGGGGGGTGAATCAGTATTATCAAATCAAACACTTTTTCATTTTCATACTCAGATATATATATACTACTTCAGTTATGGGAACCTGTGTATATACACAACTATGTCTAAAGAAACTAGCGTATATCCAATACACTTATGATTCAGTTAATCCATTAAATGTTGATCTTTAATCAGTGCATCAGAACTTCATTAACCATAAGAACAGTAAACATGTGCAGTCAAATAGAACAGATCATCACACACATGAATGCAAGATATAAGGTGAAAACCCAATGTGGGTGAAAACCACCTGCTACAATTCTTCTCTACCTTCTTTTAATAATAAACTTTTGTTTACAATATTTTTGTACTGGTGCAGTCTTATACCAGTATGTAGGCTTCTACCTGTAGAAGGCTAAAACCTTCTCTCATTCTCCATCTTCTCCTGGAAGGGAGATACAACCCCCTTAGCTCGTGTACTACCTGATGTACTAATACGTAGGTGTTAACCTATAGAAGGCTACAACCTTCTCTTTTCTTCGAGGGACCACATTTCATAAATTTTCAGACTAGATCCATCAATAATATCAATCAAACATCAAATATATCTGCATCAACCAATCTCCTTTGCACCAACCAAAAAAATTAAAATTGAATCAACCAATCACTTCTCTGAATGTTGTAGAAAAACATAACAGTAACCAGACACCAGTCCTGAACCCCAAAAACTGCGGCACTAAACAGAAGTAGCTGAAATGTACACTACTTCAATATGTGAAACCTGCGTGCATACACTTATGTATTAAGGAAACCCAGTGTATATGTTGTTTTGAATTACCAAACCTACGTGTATACGCGCCTTTGCTATGTTGAACCTGCATATAGATCTATAAAAGATAATTTACCCTTTTCAAATATTCAGACATCAGTTATACCCAGATTATCAAATTTATAGGTCAGTTCATGTGCCAAATATAACAGATCAAAATCACACAAAGATACTTCTCTTCAAGCCTTAAAATCTTAACCCAACCATAGAACTTATCCTTCTCCTAGCGCTCAGGTTCCTCCTTGATTCAGATCTAGCTATGCACCATAAGCCAATGACTAGTATTCTAGATCTTACTCTTCATAAGATATTCAATCCTTGAGTGAGTGCCTTTGCCTAATGATCTCCTTCCCCTTTTATAGTCTTAGGCCTTACTCAATACCACAGTCCAAAACCACTTAGAACCAATACCTAGGTCCAAATACTTGAGTGTAATACTTCGGACGAGATACCATGGTTGTAGAATTGAGACTTCTGTGATTTGTCATAGTTTTAAGGAGAGCTTCAGCGTAAATCACATGAGAAAGATTTCAGCCAACGCGTTTCGAACCAACCAATGTGGTTCATCATCAGGACAAGATGAAAATACAGATCTAGCTCAGCGTTTTAAATAGTCCAGGTAGAGACTCCAACGGCTAAAACACTCCAACGGTTACTTTTCCATTCACAAACGCTAGTCAAACTTCCTCTTATTAATTTAATAAGAGGAAGTTTGACTAGCGTTTGTGAATGGAAAAGTAACCGTTGGAGTGTTTTAGCCGTTGGAGTCTCTACCTGGACTATTTAAAACGCTGAGCTAGATCTGTATTTTCATCTTGTCCTGATGATGAACCACATTGGTTGGTTCGAAACGCGTTGGCTGAAATCTTTCTCAAGAGATACCATGGTCCAAAACCACAGGTCCAAATACTAAGGACCAAATACCATGGACTATGTTTTCCCATATGTACATGTTTTTCCATGCATGAAAGTGTGTGAATATGCATACACAGCTTTTGATCGGCGATCCCACATGTATACATGGCTTGGTTAAGTGCAACCTACGTATATCTCTTTTTTCTTCATTCTGAGAGCCTAAATTGTGATCTATCATCTGCATGAGTTGCCATCAAGGACAACACCTGTGTCATAGTGCCAAACCTATGTCATAATGCCAACACCATGGTCCAATGTCGCATTGTGACAATGATTATCTCAATATGAAAATCAACCATGGTCAACCATGTTTCGACATGACTTTGTGACAATTATTCTGTCAATAAGAAATCAAGCACGGTCAAGCATGGTCAATCATGGTCAACCATGGTTAGATTGTGACAAATATTGTCTCTTTGTCCAATGTCACATTGTTACAATCATGGTCATCCATGGTTAACCATGGCCCAACGTCGCATTATGACAAATATTATATCACTATGAAAATAAACCTTTCTCAACCATTGTCCAACATTGCATTGTGATAGAGGTTTTCTCAATATAAAAATCAATCAGTTGTCGTCAACCATGTTCCTTTTACGGTTTATAATATTTATCTTTGGGTTTATATAGCTTGGGTTTATAATATTTATCCCTTGGGTTTAATATTGTTCCCTTAGATTTTGAGTTTTAATGCCTTGGGTTCATTGTTTCCTTAGGTTGTGTAAGAGCCCTATGTTTAGAATCAAAACACAATTTTTTTTATTAAGAATAACAATGTGCCCAAATTCGTTAAATGCGTATTCTATTCTTACATGTGGTGTTTCATTGTAATCTTAAACATTACCTTAGATATGAATCTCTTATGTGACCCACTCCCTCTATGCATACATACATAACCCTAGTATTAACACATATTCTTACTTAGTTGATTATTTATACTACCTCATAGGCATAGAGATAGTAAGGCATGAATATGTTCTACATATTATTAATTTTGTGTCTTATCACCAAAACTTCACCGCATAATGTGAGGCCAATGATCCTACATGTGAAGGGTGATCATGGGTATAACTCCTTATCTTTAATTTTTTGTGTGCTATAATGTTGACCTTCATGCTTATACAACACCTTTGGAAAATAGTTGGGTCTTTTACATGAAGCTTAATATGATATCTCCACCTCTTGGCTCTTACTTATATCATGAATTATCATTCATGTTTCTGCACCAAGGATGACCCATGTCATATGTCCCAAAGCACTATACTACCTATGTATTCCTATCATCGTACTATGGTTTCGTTCACTTGGTTTCTCACGGTGAATAGCTTTGTGCCATCTAACCAAGGCCCCTATGATTTTCACATGGCCTATAGTACCCCCACCCTCCAATGGTTGGATCTGAGGTGCTTTAATCTGACGAGTAATGTTTTAACCCTCCTTTATGTCTCTAGCAATAAGTTTTTTGTCACAATTTCCATTTGCAAACCATTGTGTCTGTTAGATCCTAGATTTACCTCAGGCTGAAAAGGTAAGCTTCTAGGTCCACATCAAACCATGCTCAGCCTCGTAGCTAGCCCTATGAGGTCAAGAGAGGGCTCTCTCCAGGTTAATCTCAGCGAAAAATAATGAAATGGGCTTAAGATGACTGATTTTGCAACTAATCTTAAGCTAGGTATGAAGTGCAAGGATTTGATTTGAGTTTTTGGGGATTTTGAGTTGGAAAATGCGAGAGGCAAATTTGGATCCGGGGATGAGGCACAGTTTTTGCAGAGTTCTGATTGGGGCAAGGAAGGCAATTGTTTTGATGCTTTAGAATGAAAGAATGGTTGGATCAGATCAGTGAGGAGCCAAAGAGGGCAAGAGAGTCTCAATATTCCTCCTCAAACAGATGAAAACATTGAAAATTAAACAAAATTTCAAGGCAGAATAGAACAGTCCAATGAGTTCTACCTTAATCACTCATTTGTTTAATTTCAAAATAAAAGAGAAGGGAAAATGATACACATAAACATCAATGAACTTAAAATTACATAGAGAAAAACACCATCAAAACACAGAGCCACATGGATCCCAACAAGTGCTGCAAAACCCTTATCTTCCCTTAGCCAAAAATGCATAGATAGAATGTACAATGATGTGCCAAGCAATCCCAAGTGTCCAACCCTGAAAATGACTCAGAAAATACCTCATATAGACTAGCCCAACCCATTCCCTTGCCTCTAGGGGTCGAGCTCATCATTCTAGGAGCTATTTCAACCAATTCTAAACAAAGCACTGAAATCTAGGCAATCAAACAACTTGCCTCTATATGATAGGAAACTAATTCATTCATTAAATTTTCACTTTTTTAGTGAATGAATCCTATAGAACAAATAAATATGGGCAAAAATTACATCATAGTCATCAAGTTACATTAATATAGATCAATAATCACATCAAAATGCAAAACTGGGCGAATTTCTGAGCTGTACAGTGAAAAATAGGCAAAAATCCTCTATGCACTGCGACCAAAATCTCTATGCGTAGCACAACTTGGGGCTGATTTTGAGGCACTTATCAAAGTCCAAATTGAGCCCAAGATAGCTCATTGGAAAGCTCTACCTGTCTACTTTCCAACCCAGGTAAAATTTCTATATTTGGATTTCGTCTGTGCCCCCAAAACTTCATTCTCCCATGACTGCTTCCTGTGGGTGCAAAAGGTGGCAGAGAGGTCATTTTTCGCATGTTTTTGACCCTTTAGGCAACCAAAAACTTGATAAAATCCTTATGTAATCCATGAGCATGTGTAATGTTTCATAAAAAATATAGAAGTGCAAAGTTTTCCTCGAGAACATCTCCCAATTATAAGCACGGGCCAAGTGGCACTACGCGTTGGGCAGGAAAACTTGTTTTGAAGCCCAAAAAATTCAAAATTGAGAAAATTTTCTCCAAATTTGTTAAACTTTGGAATAAAGGCCTATCATTGAGTATCATGCTCAGCCAAAGAAGCTTTGGCTATATTTGGAGCCTATCATGCCTTTTTCGTTGTTTTAACGCCCTCCTTAGCCTTGCCTTCAGGATTTTGATCCTCGCTTTGCAAACATGAGTTCATGCCCAATAATGGTTTTTCATGTGCCTGAGCATGTCTTTTTCCTTGTTTACCTTCTCCAATAGTTTCTCGAGATGAATGATGATCCTCTCAAGCCAAGACTCTCGATCATCATTAATATCTTGCTCCAATGAAGTGAATTCAGTCCTCCTCCTTTGTGTAGCTTGGCCATTCTCCTGAATGTTTTGTAATTCCATGATTGCTTGTTGATCTTCAAGTTGTTCGTTCCTCTGCTCCAAGTATTTCATGGTCCACTTAGCCCTCTCCAAGTTGAGGGACAACACTTTGATCTCTATCTGTTGCTCCTCGATGATCTCTCTAAGATGTGCATTTTGTGAGCCCATGTCTGTATTGTCATCCTGAACAAGAATAAAGTCCCACTCACGTGAAGGCCGCTCGTCCTGCATTGGCCTCTTGCCTCTGTCCTGTACCTCTACCTGTGCTGCTAATGATAACAATAAGACCCCTTCCACCCCAGGTGGAGATAGTACTCGTCAGGCTGCTACAAAAAATCCCCTTGTGCCTCTCTGATAGGTGACATATGTCGGCACACTAGTTGTCTCTGCCTCCCAACCTCCATGCTACTGCGAAGGTTCACCCACATCATGGACAACCTCTTGAAGAGCTGTAGAAGCTGTGAAGAACTCACGGGAAATGAAGTCTTCCCATGTGATACCCTACAGGCCAAGCTGATGTACAAAAATGATCTTGATGAGCTCATAGTGATAAATGCTATTGTACTGCTGTTTATGAGTCTTCTTCTGCATAAGAGTGGTCATCCTCTCGATGTTTTGACACATGAAATATGGAATGTTCATAAACCTTACTCTCGTGAAATGAATTAATAACTTGATATGGTATGCATAGAGGCATGAGACACAGCCTTCAAAACTGAAGTATCTAATAATGAGTCTCATCAATGGCGCATAAGATTCCTTCAGAAATCGGAATGGGAATACCCTACTGAGCTGCCTCAAATAGCTAGGCCTGATGTAAGGTTCATAATATGCTCTATCTAACTGTTGCCTCTTGTTCCACTCTTCACCTATATTCGATATCTCGGTGGCCAGAAAGATGGTTTCTAGTGTCAAGGTGAAGTTTACTCCAGCAAGAGTAACATGACCATCATGCAAATGTGAAATGAAAAACCAAACTACCTCTGGATGATGCTGGATTTGAGCAATCATCTCACAATACTGAAAGCATGACTGTTGCTAAAAGCATGTCATTGCAAGCGGGTAGGCCTGCAATTGAGTTAAGGAAGTGGGCTCTTCTCTAACATGTCTGCCACCCTTACGAGGCCTTCTCGGCACATTAAGCTCAGTGGTTGAGTCACTGTCTTGCTCATATGATGAATGTGTCTCTGTCATGGTGCTGCATTGTGTATAATAATTAGGTGTTTGGTTTTAGTTTGAAAATGATGAATGAGTGTTTTGTTTTCAATGCCAAAGGTCCCAAAGGGAAATGAGTGACTGTGAGGAAACAGTGGGAAAGGAAAAGGGACAATGGATAAAGTGGACTGCCAAGTGAATTTGAAATACAATAACAGTCACTTGACTAAGTGTTAGGAATGTGGGGTTTGGGAATTTTTTACAAATCATATGGGGAAAGGGGTAACGATAAGAAATGGTAGTGTTAGGGATAGGAAAACAAAATGGGAGACAAGTGATATGAATGCTTTTAGAATGTAAGGGAAAAGGAGAGGGACTATATAATGATGTGACAATGAGCATTCAACATCAAAATGATTTTTTAAAACACCATTTGAAACCCTAAGGAGCAACTTCAACAAAAGGATAGGGTTTATGTTTTTGCCATTCAAACCTTATATTCTTCTCTTCAAATCATAGCAAACACCATTTAATAGCAATGGCAAAGGCTCACACACTTACTTGGATCCAAAGATTTGGCGTTGTTTGATTTTTGATGACAACAGGGATATGAATTTGGCCTATCGGCTCTGTGCGCCACGCCTCCTGGATGCGCTACGACAGTGCAAATTTACACTGCAGAAATGTGCCCAATGTGCCGCGTGGCCTATATGCACCGCAACCTTCTCTAATGTGTTGCGCGCACTTCCAACACAGTCTTGGCTTTCAAAAACACAAATGCGCCCTTCCATAACTTGACTTGGCTTCTTTGATATACAAATGAAGTTTCAACATGGAAAATATCTCATATAGCCATGGATTTTGATTTTGATTTTTTTAAACCCATTTTTGTAATGTTTAAACTTTGGCACATTTTCATTTTAATACAACTTTGTTCTTTTTGTTTCCTCTTTGATTTTTTTTGGGGCAGAAATGATGAAACTTTTGACAATTTTTTGCAGGGATGATTGCATTTGGATTTTGACAAAGGATGACCAGGGCTACACTGAGGAACTGTAGTATTTGAAAAACTTTAAAAATGACATATTTATTACAAAAACTAAATTTGACGATTTCTTCTTCAAAACAGAGTTTTGAAGAAGAATCATTCTCGAGGATTATTGGCAATGATACATCTGGAATTAAAACTTATTATGAACATCCCCATGGCCTGCTGGCATTATTGGACACTTTGAAGACAAAATTCACTAAACCCTAGACCTAATGACTCAAATCACTCTCTGCTCACAAAACGACAAAACATTGACTATCAATTGATTTGATGATGAAATTTGATGATTCAGACACAAACCAGCAGATACATAACCATGAGGAACATGAGTAAAATGACCCTTCCCACCGTTAGATGATGGCATGCTCCTAACAGAATGCAGATGAATGGACTGAATGAGACACTTAAAAATGAAATGCAAGAAAGTGTTTTTTATCTTTGACGGAGGTATGACTAGATCGACTCTAACAATGTCTATGTCCAAGGTCAGCTCCTGTAAGAGTGTCAGTAGGTTGAAGGAGGAAGTAACAACTGGGCTTGGCTGTCAAAGAATTACAACACTTCCTTATACTTCGCCACCTCCACTTCTCACTAGAATAGGTAAATTCCTCCACAACTTTTCGACTTATTAAAGTGCCCTCGTCTATTGCATTTGGGGCAACCACTGAATTTATAGTTATCAAGGTTTCAACTTGTCCTTGTTCAAATAGAGGGACATATGGGTATTTCAATTTATTTCATGAATTCAACCTTGCCCTCTTGTACTAACTTAGTGGGTTTCTCCTCTGTATTTTTCTGTTTTTTCAGAATGGTTTCGAGAAATATCTTTCTAACAATTTTGTTAAGTTATATCAAGAATTACTAGCCCAATCACGTGGTTTTTTACTTGGGAAATTATAACACAATTCACTACTATAAAAATATAATAACAGCTCTTCTGGGTGCTCTACTTGGTGTTGGTCTGATGGGATACTCATATACCACCTTAAGTAAGTATAGTTTCCTTAGTGTGGGGAGACATTTTTGTTTGACTTTTCCCTTTGGTGTTGTAGAATTACTGGGTTTGTAATAACCCCTCCCTACACTGTAACCTATCTAGATGTATGCTGACTTGCGGTGGACGTCTTCCCTCATAAGGTAAACAAATGGTTATTTGTGTTTGTTTTTATTTTTTATTTTAATTCCTCATACTCTACCTATTTATGCTATGTTTTCTTTATTCCAAACTGGGTTACTATCGACCCCCTTTATTTATTCTCTCTAGGTACCTCTGATCCTTACGTTCTAAAAGTTTTTACTTGTTTTCCCTTTGGTGGTTCTCAACCTAGACTCAAAGTTTCCATGCATATACTAACTGCCTTCACTCACATTAGGTTTGTTATATCCCATCATTGCTGCATCTCAAAAAAGTGTTTCTCTAATGGAAAATGAAGAACCTCAGTTCCTTAAGTGACGCATTTTCTTTTGTGTTAGGTCATCTCTGGTTGTATTTCAGGTTGTCATGCCTGTGCGCAGGGTTTAGGAATTGAAACCCTTATTTATTATGGGTGAATTATTTTTCCTTTTTCGTTTATGTAATTTGGTTAAGAGGTTTAGTCCACCTCTCGCTAGTGTTGAACTCATACTTCCCCTCGATGTCTTGACCGAATTTGATTAAATATATGTAATCTCAATTATAATTCCTCTTAATTTTTTAATATATGAGTATCAATGTTCAATTCTAGGCATTGTGATAGATTCACTCCTATATTGTTAAAATTGATGGTTGTGATATTATTTCCTTCTTTTTTTTATGTTTAAGTAAAACTTCCAGTGGTGGGTTATGGTGGAATTATTTTACCAGTTTTGGTTTTTACTTCATTTTTGTTATCAAAATTTGAAGGTCATACTTACTTCTATTATTGCTTCTTCTAATTTTCCCACACGTGCATATAAGAAATGATATATCACTGTCTATTCAATTGCAGTGAAGAACATAAATTGTTCAAGGTAGTTTACATCATTTTGTCTTTGGTTTACGCTAATATGTAAAAATTTCCTTTCTATTATGAACCTTGATTAACTATTTTTAATATGGCTCCTTCACCAGACAACTCAATTATTTTTATAGTCTCGAGATTCAAT